>JAPFFP010000001.1:32564284-32593517 GCA_026153255.1 Solanum medicagineum
ATATCAAATTTTTTATTTTTATTATTATAATATTTTTTAAAAATATTTTTTATTGGTTATATTTTATTTTTCTTTTCATTCTCAATTTTTACATGGAATCACATGAAGTAAAAGTTGAGAATGAGAAGAAAATGAAATATAAATAGGCATAATATATAAACTGGTCCTTAAATTTGGCTTCAAATTTTAAGTATGACCTCAAATTTACATAATACACAAATAGACACTTTAATATCCAGTTCTTAAACAAATAAACACGCGACTTCAATAGATTTATTGCATGATATACAATCACTCCCGCGTGGATCTTTTAGCCACTCAATTCCTACCGCGTAATTAAAAATTTTACACATATTTTATAATAAAAAAGAAAATAAAGAAAACAAAAGGGCAGGGCCGTCGGAAAAGGACTCCACTTTTCTCTCTCTACTTCCGCGTCTTCCTTCCAGCTCTTTCCTCTCAGAAGTTTGCTACATTAATAATCAAATGGCTGGCCATAGGATTTGCACATGCCACATTGAATGGACCTAGTACTGTCAAGAAAATAGTTATCGTAAGTGTAATTGGTTTGGCTGCTGGAAGCTTATGGAAGATGGACCACTGGAATGAGCAAAGAAAATTTAGGTCATTTTATGACTTGCTGGAGAAGGGTGAAATAAGTGTAGCTGCGGAAGAATAGTTTCTCAAGGATTGTGATTTGGCTCTTCAATTAAATATGGACATATTTATTCTTAGAAAGAAGAGAGTAGAAATGGTTTTTTAATTTGAAAAATAAAATAAATAATAAAAAAGGTGTTCATTAAGGGAAGAGTTGTCATTTCACATTCTTTTCCTGTTTGTGGGCCTCGAAATATACAACTGACGAGCCTGGAAACGTGTTATGCTAGCTTGGAGTCACGTGTTTATTTATATAAGAACTGGATACTTAAAGGGATTATTTTTGCATTATGAAAGTTAGAGGTCCTACTTAAAATTTGAAGTCAAGTTTAAGGGCCAATTTATGTATTATGCCAAATAATAATATAAATAAAAAATACATGTTTAGAAAATATTAGAAAATAAAAATAATAAAGAATCTTAGTAACTTATTTTGATACTGTATAATTCTCAAAAAAAAAATAATAAAGAATTAAAAATGGTAAAAATAAAAAGTAAAAAGAAGAAATTAAAAACTAATCAGCTTATAGTTACACCATGTAATTACCAGCAATTCACAGTCTCCCCTGTGAATTAAAGAGTGTAATTACTCCCGTCAATCACACCCAATTACCTGATCAAGTAATTACTTGGGCAACCAAACCAGAAAATGTGATTACACCCAATTACACCAAATCCAATTACCAAAGTTGCTCTCCAAACAGGCCCTTAATGGTTGATGGGTATCTCTTTCTGGTCGATGTAATTAAAATGTAATCTTGTTCGGCTTCTTTTCTCTGAAAACATTTTTATTCATGGAAAAGAAAAATGCAAAATTTGCATGACCTTTCTCTCTTTGGAGAAAAGAGTTTAATTAGTCTTAGATTTATAGGGAGCTTGCCAACAAGTTATTGTCTAACTTAATGTCCCTTGGAGATTACCCAGTGATTTGTCTACTTATGCTATAGTATAATTTTCCCACATATGGAAGTCACAAACTTTCATTTTTATTTTTATATATGTTTTTATGATCATGGTATCCCGGTCAGTTTTTATGCACCTCGACTAATTGTACGAATACCTACCACTTCCCAGCAGCTACAGGTACCATATAACTCCGTTCACTAAGGTTAGGACATATGAGAAGAATCACCTAGTATTTTATATCTCCACTGGAATTTAAACCTGAGACCTCATGACTCTAAACCACTTCATTGACCACTAGGCAACACCCTAGGTGTTTATCAACTTTCATTTTCACATTAAATTGGATGAGCGTAAACTGATATGGTGTTGGGAAATTACTTTCTATCTTATGCATTCATATTTATATTTGTCCTGTCTTCTTTCCCTTTTTTCTTGTGCAGGTTTCTGCCTTTATTCCTTTAATGTATATGTGTATGTGCACATACTATTCCTTGTTCAAAATAGGAATGTTCACATTTTATTCATTGACTCCAAGACAAACAAGTTCAGTCAGTTTGCTTATGATATGCTCGTATGTCTCTTTGTTCTTCCTTTTTCTTAGGGGAATTTGCAACCATTCTCTGCCTAATACTGCTTAAAATGACAATGTAAATCATGTTAGGATGGTTGCACGCTATGCTCCACCCATTTCGTACAACTTTCTCAACCTTATCCATCTTGACAACGGTGCAAAGACTATCTTTGAAAAGGTAAGTAACTGATCAATATGTCTTCTTGTTAAGCTATAAGGTCTAATTCCTAGGAACATGTCAAAATATTGTCACATATTGGTTTTTCTTGTGAGGCATAAACACAACTCCTTTTTTTTCATTTTGCATGACTTTGATTGACTTTCAAGAAATTTTAAAAGAGGTTATTTTATATGTAAGTTAGATTACTATATAAGATTACAGGTTCAAAAATTGGAAACAACTTCTTGCAAATTTGTAAGGTAAGGAAGGCTCTGTACAGTAGGCCCAATATGGTCCACCCTTGCCCAACCCCGACGCATAGAAGGAGCTTTGTGCACTAGCCTCTCTACTTCTATAGGTAGTGGTAAGGTCTGTGTACATTCTACTCTCCCTAGACTTCACTTGGGATTCCGCGGGTATGTTGTTGTTGTTGTCGTAAATGGTGGAATTTTGTCAAGTTATCTTCTTGGATGGTCTAAAGAATACTCCCACCATCCCAATTTATGTGATAATGTTTGATGATTGGGTATGGAGATAAAAAAAGATTTGGAACTCATGGTCTAAAATAACACATAGGTGTTTGCGTAGCTATAGATCATCTCATTATGATAAAATGATAGATGATCTCAGCTTAAATTTGGAAAATTGGGTTGATAGGTGTGGGCAAGCTAGGTGCACTAAAGTCCCGCTATGGGCAGCGTCCAGGGAAGGTCCTGACTACGAAGTTATACTGTACGCAACTTTACGCATTTTTTGCCAAAGGCTGTTTCCAAGTGGGTTGATAGGTGTAGTTCATAATATTTCATCAAGCAAAAAAGCAATGTTGTTCATAATACTACTAACTATAACTTAAGTAGTTCTATCAGGCTACTAACATCCTTTTTTGTTAGGGAATATTAGGCGATAGCGGAAGCGTGACAAGGATCGGGATTGATATTGAAAAGTATAAATAAATTGGACAAGATAATAAAATGGAGACACAGATTTAACGTGGTTCACCCAAAAAATATTAGGCTACATCCACGGAAGACAAGGAGCAAAAATATCACTATAATGAAGAAGTGTACAACAAACCTCACTGGGCCTAAGCACTACGAGGATATAATTTTGTGTATCACTCGGTGATATAAAAGGAGTATTACAACACTCACATAATACACAATGTGTATCTCACAGAATTCTTAGACTCTCTACATCTCTGGATTCTGGATGATTAAATGAAGGAGCTAAGGAGCTCCTTTTATAGGCAAAACTTTGCCGATAATTGTTGAAAAAAACTCAACAAACTTGGCAAAGTTGGTGGCCAACTTTGTTGAGAATGGCATGCCTAATTTGACAAATTAATCAGCCAATTTTGAACAAATTTGGTAGCCAAATTTGTTGAAAAAACTTGGGCCAAATTTCAACAATCTCCACTTTGGACCAAGTTTTACAAAATGCTCATCGTCGTATAAAGCTCTGAAGAGCTATTAGATGCTGTTTGATAATTGTATGTGGGAGGAGTTTGCATCCCAACATTTTTTACTATCATGATAATATTGAGCCATTAAAATTTAGATTATAATTTACCAATCATAGTTAACTGGTCTGTTTAAGATTTCTTGCCTGATCCTAATAGTGAACTAACCAATCATAGTCAAGTGATCAGTTTGTCCAATCTTTATACTAAACCAATTCATCTCGTCGGTGTGTGCTTGCAATTGTTAATTGGTGCATATAAACAAGCAAGCACCACATTAGGAAGTAACTAGAAAAAGAAGGGAGATGAACAGATATTGAACTTTCACAAGACATGCATCTTTCTGAAATTGATAATGCAAGTTGGTGATTTTGTAATTCTACTAATGCAGAGAATGGGGAATATTGATGATGCAGTCCCATTCTTTGGAAGAAGTTTCAATAAAATTTATCCGCTTATTATGGTCATCTACACCTTACTGATTGCAAGCAACTTTTTTGATCGAGTCCTTAGCTATTTTGGGAACTGGAAAATTTTCAAATTCCTGACTGAAGAGTCTGATGATTTGGATGGATTTGATCCCTCAGGACTCATTATTCTGCAAAAAGGTTAGCATTAGGCTATTAGCATTCATCCTTATGTAAAGCATGTAATTGGAATCATTCTGCCAAAATAAATTTGTAGCTTGGATATTTTCTAATTTTTAACTTTTTTTAATTTTGGAGAATGGCGGTCTAAAAGAAGACAGTTTAAAATAAGTAGTTTAAGACTTTCTGTCAAACTAGGTAAAGCACAAAATGACTTTGATTTCACTTCTCAGAACGTTCTTGGCTTGAACAAGGACATAAAGTAGGTGAACTTGTTGTTCCATTGGCAAGGAATTTTCAGAATGCAAGTTTGGATCTAGAATCTGGCAGCAATAATATGGTATGTGATTCGTGGAACGTAACTTTTTCTTTCCATCAATTATCTGGAAAATGTTAATTTTGTAGACGTCGTCTTATTACCCACATAAATCATCGATGCTATGCAGTTTAGCCTCCAATATTTTTCAATTTTTACCTTCCTTCAAATGTTACTTAACAGGAGATATATCACAAGGCTGGTTTGACACCTTTAGAGCCTAGTTGCCCGATTTTCCAAAAATCGCTTAATTTGAAAGCTACTATCAAATGGAGCTCCAGAATAAGTTTAGATAGTAGCAATTTGTGATTGGTTAAATCATCTGAGAAGAGCTTCCATTGGTATTATAGAAGCAATAGATGTGGCTATTCTTACCAAAAGTGTTTTTGAAGTCAAATAACGAAAATGACATCTGAAGATTCACTTTACGATTGACTTATTTAAATAGATGACTAATTTGAAATTTTTATTGTGAGAGATTTTAATTTAGTTTTTTAATTTCATTTAATTAAAAATGCAGAATGATAAAATTACAAAATAGAAAGAAAGGAGCATGTTATGGGGCTCTGTTGATATGTTATCAACAATGCATAAGGTTGTCATTTGTCCTGGCTACTAGAAATGTAGTTTGGTAAATGTAAATATCTAGTAGGGTTATTCTTATCACTTTTGCTTTAAGGAGTGCTACTTCTTCAGCTCTCTCTCCACTACAGAAAACACTGCTTCTACTACTTACTCAAAGACAGTTTTGTTTTATTAGTCTCGTAGTTTCTTATTCTTCGATTTCTGTTATATTTGTTGTTTCGTGTAGTTCGATTTTAGTATTATCTTGTTATAGTATTGTTATGCAACTATTTTGTGTTCTTGTCACCATTTATTGTTTCTTGCACTTTCATTACTTCATTACACTCTATCCTCTTCAAGCCACACTTTGTAGGACTACATTGAATATGTTGTTGTTGTTGTAAGCTTGACCAAAACCCTAGTCTCTCCAAAATAAGCCCCTTTTTCTTACTAAAAATAAGCACTTCTAGCTTCCTAGAGGCTTGGCGGAAAAGCTAATAGTACCATTAGTGAGTTAAGGGGCAGAGACCACATGAAAGGTTGATTTGATACTTTTATATTAGGTATATCCATGCATCAGCAAAGGTACAATGCCTGTTCATGCCCCTTACTTTTCTCCAATGAGTAAAGTGATGATTGCATCTAGTGGTATGGGTTTAACAAGGTGGAGACTGGTATCGGGAATGGCGGGGTAAGAGTGCATATAGTTAGGTTTAATGTTCAACAGTTGATGTTCTTCGACCAAATTCTGTAAGTTTTAATGTGAGATTGGTAATTGTGTTGTTTTGTAATGAGAAAGTTGAACTGGATATACGAGAGGGGTTCGAGCAAGTTAGGTTATGGCTATTGTTCTAGACTTCTAGTGAATGGAGAAATAAGAAGATGAAGGAAAAAGAGTTACTGCGTTCCTGTGGCAATTTTGACTCTTCACTATCATTTATCCGTCGAAACAGTGTTAGATATGCTCCTCTGCAAGCTATATTTGGTTTTACAGTGCATGTCTGAATTGTACACCGTGAATAATTCTTCTTCCATATTTCATGTCACTTTGGATTTGTATCTGTAAAAGCTCCATGAAACAAAACCATCGACAAGACTAAGGGAAGAAGATAATATTAGTCATTCAAAACCTCTTAAAGGAGAGACACAACATGAGAGCAGCAAAGAAGAGATCAACGGAAAGTACAAGTCAAAAAGATCAAGACAGATGAAGAGAGAAAATAGCGCAACTTCAAATGGAAGGAGCAGGGACCGCCCCTTGTCTCGGGATGAAAACTCCATGATGGATTTGCAAGTTCAACCTTCTAGAGACTTATCCTCGACTTGGAGATCAATGCAAACAGGTTTTCGCAACTTCAAGTCAAACATGGAATCGAAGGGATTCATCCCTTTGAATCAAGTTCAAGATGCAGGACACAGTCGTGTTTCCTCAACCGACTCCCTGGATGAAATATTTGATAAGATAAAAAGACCAGCTTCAGAGTCCCCAAACTATGACAGTGATGATGATGCGTATGAAGCCTTGAACATCAAGGCCAGGCAGATAATATTATAGCAGCCTACAAATTGTGTGGGAGAATGAGGATATTGGTTGTAAAGTTTGTTCAATATTCTTTTCTCCAAGTAGTAGGCTTCTGCGCTGCAGATCATTTTGGCGTCTGTTTCATTGTAACATGTTGTAGCATAGTCATGTCCCAACCATACAAATACAGAAAAGCAAATGACCCTCAACTTCAAAACATCACAAGGGTTGGAAACTCAAGTTTCTGTAATGTCTCACTCTGTCACTCACAGTTGTTGTATTGGATGATATTAAATGATAGTATTTTATTAACACGTCCATTTATACTTGTAACAGATCTTTAGCCTCTAGAGAAGGAAAAGGTTTTCAGTTAATTTTCTATATTAATTCCAAAAATACGGAAATGTGCTACACAAAATGACAAAATGCTTCCCGGCAAGTATATATTGTACTAATTTTTAACCAAGTCTGATTCTATTTTAATTGAAAAAAAAAACTGTAAGTCTAGAGAATCAAATCAAAATTATTGGAGAACAAACAGGCTATATGCCAAATTATTTTTGTTTCGAGGCAAACCATAGTCTCTCTCAATTTGATTATTCTATTTTAATTTAGACATGACCTTAGATTGAAGGGGGTGGAGATCGCAAATTAGAATAGCAGACTGATTTTGTTTATAGGGTTAGGTGAAAGTCTGGCCTGGGGTATAGTAGGGTAGCAGGAGTAGTCGTATTTTTTGTCATGTGTTGTCATTTATGTGTTAGTTTTCTCGTATTTACATACTGTCATGTGTTTTTAATTATTAGTCGTTCTTTCTGTTTCATTTCCTTTCTTTTTTGTCATATCTAGTTTTTTTTTTTTTTACTTATGGGTTTTGAGATGGGGGTTCGCAAGAAACAGTCTCTCCACTTATATGAGGTAGTGGTAAGGTCAGCGTACATTCTACTCTCCAGACCCCACTTGTGAGATTTCACTGAATATATTATTATTATTGTATTTTAATTTCGTACGAACTTTAATTAAAATAATATTTTTAGAATTTAATAATCTTATTTAAAATGTAAAAAAATAAAATTAAAAATTATTTTTAAAATGAGACATTTCTTTTAGAGGAAAAAAAAGCTGACGTATAATTTGTTGTAACAAAGAGCAGATAAATAAAGTAATTAATTCGGTATACTTAATCCTGCGGTACACGGTGCGCCCCATTCTTTCCCGCCGAAAACTCTGTGGCTCCAATTCTCGCCACGCGCGCCACCGACGGTGACAAAGCAAAGCCCTTCCGGCGTCGGGAAAATCTGATGGATGGCAACATTCACAGCAAAGAACTGGCGGCGTATTTGCTAAGCCACCACTCCGAGCAGCTTAGTTCCATCATTTTGGCCCCTGATCCTCGACTTCACTATTCCCTCTATGTTGAGTAAGCAACACTACATTACTACCTCCTTGCTCCCATTTTACTTTCATGCCAACCATTTCTTTTGTGAAACAGTTTTGCAGAGATAATGGAGGACAATCCAGCCCTTTCTCAGTTCATTTTCGCTAAACCTACCGAGTATTTACCGCTTTTTGATGAAGCTGCCGTCTGGGCTCAGGTACTATTCTTTTTGTTCTTCTCCAAAATTGTGTACAGTAATGGTACATAGATCAGTAATCGGCATAATCAATTGTTTTTCGGCTTTGTGTAGAAAGTTATTTTGGCTGATCTTAAACAATGTGAAAATGCAAGCGTTAAGGACAACATACATGTTCGTATTAATATAAGTGGTTCTCCTCTTGAATGTCCTGGTTGGTTTCTTCTCCCCTTGATGTTTCTTGCTTTATTTTTGTATTATTTAAGATGCATGCACTAACAGGTGAAAGATTCTTTTATACTCTATCAGTGTAGTTTAAGCTGCTTCAGAGATTACATATCTATTTTCCATATTACCAACTCATGCTTACTATAGACAATTGCTTGTAGTTGGCTTTTAAACAACTTGATTGAGACTATCAAGAATCTATGCCCTTATTGTACTGGAGCTAACAGTCTACTACTTCTGTAATTTGACATCTTCCTGATGCCCACAGCAAATGTTAATGTCTTCCTTTATAAAATAAATAAATAAACCCATCATTGATCGGGATTTAAAGTATCTCTCTGACCGTATAGAGAACATTTACAGTACTTGTAATAGGCTTCCAAACAACATTATAGTTTAAAAGAAATTTATGCTATCAGTGTATAAGAGTTAAATCCTATGGCTTGCATTCCTAATACTGGAATTTCTACAAGCTTCGCAAGTAAATACACATGCTCTGATCACCAAAAGTACATGTTACTAGTAATCCTTTAGCTATTTCTTGCATATTTCTTTTCTACTTTCCATGTAATTCACCCCCACTACCCTTGCTATATCATGCTTCAAAGTTCAGTCTAGCCTGTAATATCAAACTTGGTCACTTTTTGTTATGTTTTAGAAACTTCTCCCAGCATTGGCCGCATTAGGGTGAAGCATCGCAGGATTCTTCTTACTATCAAAGGGACTGTGATCAGGTCTGGAGCAGTGAAGATGATTGAAGGGGAAAGGACATATGAGTGTCGGCGATGTAAGCACAGGTTGTTCTTGTATGCCTCACAGCTAGTCATTCTAGTAGTTTGAAATTGCTCCAGCCATTTTGTAGGTTGAAGATCATTGAGATATTTTCACATACCATTAGTGGAGTCATTGATTATTTCTAATCTTATACAAACTAATACTAGACTTGGGTTACTGTAGCTTGCACTTACCACAACTGTTCCTCAACCTTAATCTCCTTACACAGATGTTTTTCACTTCATTGTTACTGACATCTCTGACCAACAAAATAAGTAGTTCCACGTGATATTTTGATGGACATGGAGGCAGATTTAAGGGGGCTCATCTGGTTTTTCATCAATTTTAGGTCGCCAAACCTGCAAACTGGCAAACCTTTCGGGGTGGTCAGTGGTTTGGCTTGGGACTTCCATGTTGGAGGTCTTAAGTTCGAAACCCCTTGCCGGCGAAAGCAAAGAGTTTGGCTTCTAGGTCGAGCACGTCGCACCAGGCTTGCCTAGTGCGGGTTACCTCTCCTGTGTGATTTGGGAGCTATTGCATAGGAGCGAGGGTTTATCCTGTGCGCACCCAAAGGGTAGAGGTTGTGGGTTCCCCTTCTCATTAAAAAAAGTAAACCTCCAAACTGGCATGGCCTAAATTGATCCTTGTTCTCTATGACACTAGAATTTAGTTTACACTTCTCATCTGCAACATAATAAGTAGCATGGGGTGGAATATTCAAAATCGAGGGACATCAACAGAATGAACAATTATTATTTTAGCAACAGATCCATTAAAAATCTTTTCTTTCAAAGGATATATGTAGCTATAATTTAATTCCCTTGTAAGGCTATGTAGGTTCTTGGCATCATTAAAAAGTTGAATCCAGCTTTAAGTAATCCTTCAGGCAGAACTCAGTATAGACATGCTTAATCTATTAGTAGAATCTTTATATTGCCCAAGCAGAACAATTCTTTGGTTTTCCTTGTTGTTCTGAAGTCTATAATCATGTAGGATGTGTTTGGTTAATAATCCATAATAGGTTAACACCTTCCCTTTCTTCACTGGCTGAGTGGGTTGTGTAAGATATTGCTTTACATAACTAAATTTTGAAAGATGAAAGCCCTTGTTACATGAATTCTGAATTTTGGGTGGATGATTTGTAGGAAGCTGTTACTGGCAGGAACTCGTCACATTTCTTCAATAGGCAGAGTGACTTTGGCAACTGACTTGTATATAGTCACTGACTTGTTCCTTAACATACTGTGATATGTGCTTAGCTTGAAACTGGATAAATCATGTTAAAGTAATTCAAAACCATTTGATTTTGCTGCATCCATATTTATGAGTTAGGCTGAAACAACCAGGTTGCCAGGATTTGGCTTCTTACTTATGTTAAAAACTTTCTGATGCCTGAAAACAATTGCTAGAAAGGTGATTTCACTTGCATATAACATGATGTTCTTAGACAATTGTTATGGTTCTGAGGTCAACATGTCCACACATTTTTTCTGCTTTCCTGTGAATTGGCCATATAAAAAAAATTCTATTTAGTCTTACGGCAAGATTACATGGTCAAGCTGTTACCTATCTACCCTGACAGATCATCGGCTAAGAAGGAAAATTTATGTAGGTTCAAGGTTTACCCAGAGGTGGAAACAAGGAATTCGATTCCGAAACCAATTTTCTGTCCCTCGCAGGTCTGCTTCCAACTCATCCTTATATTTGTTGATTTGGGAAACACGCAAACAATACTCTGTTATTGCTAATTGATTTTGCTTATCTTTGATTACTCATGGAGGAAGAGCTCTTTCAATCTTCTTGTTTTTTTTCTGCACATCGATGCGCATTAATATTTCATGGAAGCCTTATTTCACAAGAGTAGGGTCTGTGGATTACAGCTAGATTCTTTTTTTTTTTTTTTTGGTTTTGTAGTTACTTTTAGCCTAGAGGAAAGTGAATGTTTCTTTTGGCATGTTTCTAAATGATGTAACAAGATTGCGCTTGAACACCTTTTCTGTCAGCTTGGTTAACAATTGTATTCTTGTTTTTTAGTTTCCTGGTTAAGAACATTACAAATATCAAAATTTTAAGAACAGATTTGAATTTTGCAATAATGCAAAGCATTTTAAACTTATGTAGAATAGAATAAAATTGCATTTATTCCTTATTATACTAACAAATAACAAATATTAGGCATATTGAATTCTCATGAACTAAATATGCTTACTGAATTTTAGACATATTCAACCATTTCAATTGATTTGCTGAGGCTTTTGTTTGATACAAAGCATTCATCAGCAAATAGAGAGGAATTTCTACCACATTTTATTTTAAGGGACTTGATGACTGACAACTTCTTCAGCCAAGTATGATATTTTGGAGTGTAATTTTGGGCTGTATAAGTGAACAGAGATGGCCATGCCCTTTGCCGGATCCTGTGTTACAGTGGCAGATCCAATTTCATTAAGGGGGTTTGAAAAATGAAAATATAGTGTTTGGAAATCTGAATCAAGAACCTCAAGGTGAATTTTGAACTCCTAAACCTCTAAGCCAACCTCTACTTTTATGTTCAGGGAATTTAAAACCTATCTGTACCCAAAAAATAAAAATTACCTTACATATGTAGTGTAATTTTTTGCCGAGAGGGTTCAGTTGAACATCCTTGGCCCCCTCTAGATCCACCTTTGTTGCTGTATAATGGGAGCTTAGTGCCGGCTAGCCTCAAATAGAATAATTATTTGAGGTCAAAAGTCGATGAGGTGATGTTAACATAAGCTACACGATACTAACATATGAATAATCGGGTTTCCTTTAAGCATTAATTTTTGGAACTTCTATTTCCCTTTTTTTTAAAAAAAAAAGGAAATTAAAATAAAGTTAAACTTAGAAACTCAATACGTCCATAAATTGAGTTTATATGGTAATCCCATATTTGACACTATTAGATCATTTCCATGCAATGTTAAAAAATAGTGTCAACACAATAAAAATGACTATGATATCTTCTCCTTGCCTATTTCTTTACCATGGTGCACCATAATTGTGCATCGTGTTTAAAGCCCCAACAGACACTTGACATTTTTCTATGCTAGTCGCCGCTGATAACGCTAGTGGTAAGTGGTAACACTAAAATCCAAACTGCCTCATAAATTATATATCCTGTGTTCTTTTTTACTCTAGAATACAATCTTGAGTTTCTATTTTATCCTCTTATTGCCTCCCATTCTACCATGTTGGATTGCAATAACTTTCATCTGGTTTGGTTTGTGATTTTGTAAACTAGCTGATTGTAAGAAAATCAATGATCTCTTAATGTTCTTTTACAGAGGTCTAAATTTTGTGAAAGCACAAGTTTTCAGCTTGTAGAAGACAATAAGATCTGTCATGATTATCAGGAGATCAAAATCCAAGAAAGTACCCAGGTATTGGGTGTTGGGGCTATTCCTCGCTCCGTTCCTGTCATTCTGAAGGATGATCTTGTTGACATGGTTAAAGCCGGAGGTACTACTTTCTTAAAACTAGATTGTTTGAAGTTTGCTAACTAGCTGTCCCTTGTTAGCTTTACTATGGAGTGTACTGAAACATCTTATGCTCTGACACACTGACACCACAAAGATTTAAGCTCCTCCATCCTAGAAAGCTTGACCTGATCTCATCGACATGGTTCAGAAGGATCACCATTTAGGACTTTAGCCTCATTGATGTCTATCAGTCACATTTTATAAAACAAAATTTATTGATGTGTAAACCATGTCAAGCACCCTATAAGCCACAAATTTCAGGATTGGAAGTTTCTAAACATTTGCTTGGGATCATCATCGTCAAAGTAAAAGTTTGTTTTGAATTTTGAAACTGTAATAGGTCTAACTTTTAGTAATTGAAGCAATTTTCTTGTGTCAATCTGGTTATTTGTATCATATTCTGCTTTATACTATGTAAATTCATCTTCTACCCTATTGAGACACAATTCTCTTTTCTTTCTCTTTTTCATTGATAGGCTTGATAGAAATTTTCTTCTTGTAGTTAAGTTACTGCCATGTTTAATGTTGTCAGATGATGTGATTGTCACTGGGATCTTAACTGCCAAATGGTCCACAGATTTAAAAGACGTTCGCTGTGACCTTGATCCGGTACTAATTGCCAACCATGTAAGGTAATAGAGTACTTCATGAATTCATTTTAAGAATGAATTCAATATATTTCATGTGACTACAAGTCAAACCCAAACAGTGCAAGGATTTATCCAATTATTTGTGCAGAACCTATGGATGAATTATTGGTAATTTATACAATTGTTTACTCTTGTTTGAGATGAAGTGAATATCTTTGATTTGTCCTTTGTATTAAGTTCTTTAGTGTATCAGAGCAACCCGCTAAACCATGGGTAGCTCAAAGTCACACTTTTTCCTTTTTGCGTTCAATCCTTGTCAATCTGATTTGAGAATGAATGCAGAAAGTGCCACTTAAAATGCTAGATACCGCTTGATGTCTCATTAATTGGGTTGGTTTGTAATTGGGTTGAACAGAGGCAGATCACCGCTTTCTTTTGTTTCCTCTATTTAACATTTGTCCAGTGATGTAGATTTTTCTCATAGATCAGTAGATAAAGCTATTTTATACTCTTAAGCAAGGCATTGATCAGGTGAAGACTGAGTGGGAGTATATTAGGTGTCCATGGTATTGATTATATGTAGGAGTCCCAATGAAGGGCTCTGAGTATGAAGAATTGGCTATGATTTTTTCACTGGTTTTTGTTACCGGAAAAGTGATCGTCCTTCAGGATCTTCTTGTAGTTTTTCTTTCCTTTTGATTGATAAGTTAATAAATATACAATATAATTGATTCAATTTGTCATCTCCATAGCTAAAATAGCATGGTGATGTTTGTAGAACTTAATGAATCCTATATCCAGGGAGGTATTGCCAAATAAGGATTTGAACTCAGAAGAGATATACAACAAAAATAAAATTGTTTTTGGTAAAAAGTAACTGGTGCAGACGTACACTTTATCTTTCTAAATATTCCTAACTCTTACTAGAAGCAATATACCTTCCAAAACTTTGCGGCGACAGGCTTTGTTGACTACCACCTTTTATCTCTCCCCCCCCCCCCCCCCAACTGCTTGGCGGAGGTAATACATTTCTCTGATTTCCTCATAAAGTTAATTGCTTTTCTATTCACATAGTTCCTATAATGTATCTTCAGGCGAATGAATGAGCTGAAGTCAGAGATAGATATCCCTGACGATGCTGTTTTGAAATTCAAGCAGTTTTGGACGGAATTCAACGATACTCCTTTAAAGGGTAAAAGTTCTGGCTTCAGGTACTAATTTTAGATTACTTGCTAAGATTACTTGGGACTCAGACCTGATTTTCTTTCTATTCTCTTCATTCCTAAACACAGGTAGGAATGCGATTCTACGAGGTATTTGCCCACAGGTCTTTGGTCTTTTCACTGTTAAGCTTGCAGGTACTTTCCCCTGCAAGTGTCTCCTTTTCAGTTTATGTCATATATCTAACTGTTAATTTTATGTTAGAAAGGATTTGTGTTGCTTATCATTTTCTGTCAGCAACTGTGTATCATGAAAGTAACCCCTTTGAGTTCAATGTAGTGGCGTTGACGCTTATTGGAGGTGTCCAACATGTTGATGCTTCTGGAACAAAAGTTAGAGGAGAGTCTCATTTGCTTCTCGTTGGCGATCCTGGTAATGAAATGTAATATTAAAATGCTTTGAATCGAGATTAGAATATCTTCTTTGTAGGCAAATGGTTATCTTTAGAGATTTTTCAGTACTTCCAACTCTCATTAATTGTGTTTAGTGCTAATGTGCTTCATTACATCTGATATACTTGATTTCACCTTCTTGCATGATTGTGGTGATAATTTATGGAGCATGTTATCCAATAGAATTTTGGAAAGTTGTCACAAATGAGAAAATATGGTTGCTTGCTTATCCTGTCAGGCACTGGAAAGTCACAGTTTCTGAAGTTTGCTGCTAAATTGAGCAATAGATCTGTCATTACGACTGGATTGGGAAGCACTACTGCTGGATTGACTGTTACTGCAGTTAAAGATGGAGGTAGATTGTTCCCTTATCTTGTTACTCGCTAATATCCGTAATTTTGAAGTTTGGAGCTGTCTCTATCTTGTTACTTCTTTGATGGGACTAAGACCAATAATTGGTGTGGTCTAATGGGTACCGATGTGAATTATTTTTACATCTCTAAGCTTCTTTAGTTCCTTTTCTATTAGAAAAAATGTCCTTTGTAATTTGTTTGAGATTTATATGCTAAGTGCATTTCAGTTCACAAACTTGATAATGTAGGATGGGACATCCCTAAATGAATTGCTCCCAAAGAGTTAACTTCATATGTTGAATCTTTTGATATGGTTCCATCCTGTGTTTGGTTAATGCTAGATAGAACTTCGGATAAGAGGTCATATAGGGGGTGCTTTGGAAAAGCTTTTTTTAAGTGACTTATTTTTTTGACTTTTGCTTTTAAGTTGGATAATACAAAAAAGTGTTTTTAAAGCTGAAAAAGCCAAAATAGGGGGTCCCCAACTTATGGTTTTTGTCTTTTTACTTAAAAGCCACTTAAAAAAAGTCAATCCAAATGCCCCTTAAAGGCCAAAAGCCACCTAATTTTGGCCTTTTCTTTTTGTTGTTGTACTTTTTGCCTAAAATAAAGTGCTTAAAAGCATTTTGTGTCTTTGCCAAACACCTCTAAAAGTTAAAAAGTGCTTAAAAGCCAAAAACACGTAAAAATAAACCTATCTAAACACCCTCATAGTCATGTCATGAGTTTAGTTCTTTTGGATAATAAGCAATTTATAAAAATCTCGCATAAATGAAGAAACTGGATTTTGAACAAATTTTGTTTCAGAAAAAAATAATAATCAAATTTGTGTTTCAGTTAGTTTTTGAGAAATTATGGAGCAAGTGTTTAAAGAAATAAAAAATTGTATACTACTATTAAGAATAATTTGATAACCTTAAAACACTAATTAAACTCCAATGTAGAATAACATTTTTACTTGCATAATGAAACTCAAAGTACAGCATATATAACAACCTTAACAACATAAAATTTTCTATCCACAAAATTTACATCAATAAATATTTGTACAAATAAAAGAAAGTTTAGGTATTATTATCATTAGTTAATCCAAGTTAAAAGGCATAATAGTCTTGCTGAATTCAAATGACATGACCATGGTTCTGAGAATAGTACTAGCGCCCCAGTAACATTAATTAAATAATATGTTAAAATGGAGGAGATGTGGGTTACTATGAGGGGACAATTCATCAGAGTGCCTCCCATTATGCGAACCAAACATGCACCTAATTCTTGACTCTTTTGAACTTAAGTTCCTTGATCATCATTTGTGAAGGCATGCTATATTTCCAGGAGAGTGGATGTTAGAAGCTGGAGCCCTTGTATTAGCAGATGGTGGTCTCTGTTGCATTGATGAGTTTGACAGGTATAGCTGCATCATTGAAGTATTATGTTGATTTATCCAGTTTCTGTGTGTCTGATAAAACAGGTGTGGCATAAAGTCCAGTCTGCACTTCAGTTAGGGCTATATGAGGAGGTTGATTCAAATGATTTAATGATTATTTCTGTGGAAAAATATAGCCAATGATGTTGTCATAGAATTCATTGGATGTTTGACTCATCAAGGTATGTTTGGCAGCATGAGAGAGCATGACAGAGCAACCATCCATGAGGCGATGGAGCAGCAGACTATAAGTGTCGCAAAGGTATATCATTCTTTGAAGAACCTTATTTTTTGGGGGGTAAAAAGTCAATACATGCATGGGTGGCAAGGTCGTGACTTCTTGATATTTTCTGAATTTTTTGCCTGCCACATTCCCCCCGCCCCATGATATCTAGTCTTCTCAACTAAATGAATCCTTTTGTGACCCTTGATGACATGGTTAATCTCTAGGCTGGTCTTGTGACAACTCTCAGTACAAGGACAATTGTCTTTGGAGCAACAAACCCCAAGGGACATTATGATCCTGAGCAGCGTATTCTTAATTTTGCTGTCCTATTTCTTTTATTCTTTTACTTTTATCTTCTTGCAAGCTACAATCTCCACCAGGCATCTTAAACCCTTTGCTGCCCATTTCATTTTGCTTTCTATGTTCTTAACACAACCTAGCTTTATCTGTGAATACGACGCTCTCTGGCCCGCTACTGAGCAGATTTGACATAGTCCTAGTTCTCTTAGACACTAAAAACCCAGACTGGGATGCTGTTGTTTCTTCACACATTCTTGCTGAGGTAATGAATCCAAATGTAACAATGTGAATACATACCATATTCTTCATGAAGGATAATTAGCTGGATGAAAAAAAAAATTTTATGATTGACAGGCAGAAACCAAGAACCACAATTGTGAAGAGGATCTAGGGACTATCTGGCCACTGCCAATGCTTAGAAGGTAAATACTTCCTGACAACCATCTGGATTCTGATATACATCATATGTGCTCACCTGCAAATAATTGTTTAATTATCTTCTATTACACAAATAGAGAATGCTACTTTGGCTAGACTGCTTCTACATATAAAGACTGATAAGATAAGTTCCTAAATATGAATATTGGCATTGTTCATGAACAGTAAGGATTACACTTGCCTTTGCACATTAATAACGGCGAAACTGAACAAGATGGGATAAATCCCTAAAAATGATTATTGACATTGTTCCCTTATTAACTAATTGTATCAGTATAACCCCCACCCCAACCCCCAACCTCCCTTCCCTTCCAATTTTGATGATTCGCTAGTCTGTGTTTCATCTTTTTCCTTTGTAGAAGCTGGTATGAAGACTTAGTTTCATAAAGCAACATGCAAAGAAATTTCTCTCTTTTTGCAGTTCTTAATTCTGCAAAGCTGCCAAAAATCTGGCAGTATACTCATTTGATCATTCTTATTTGACAAGCTTGGGAGATAGGTGGTTGAGGAAATGACCTTTGTTTATTTTCTTAAAAGCGCTTAAAACTGGAAGGTCTCCAATTGATATGCATGTACGAGTTGACAAAAAAGTAAGTTTAAATGCATATTCTTAGTCTTGCTAGTAGCACCTGACTTTTGTGTATCTGAATTGTTAAGCGACTTGCTTGTTATGAGTTCTACAGTGGTCTTTGGTTTCTAGTTGGATAATCAGTTCAATCATAATACTTCCTTGGGCTCCTGAACAGTGTGCTGTGTCCTGTAAGTTGCTGAAAAGCTAGATAGTGAGCACAACTTATTAAAACAGTTTAGTATAAAGAAAATTCACATGACACTAGGAGAAAGATTTAATTGTAATTCTAATTCTATTTGTGTCAATACCATTTGGTTACCGTGTTAACTCCACACAAAGAAATCTTCAGCAGCAATTACTTCATCACATTCTGTTGAGGAGATGGCAGTGTGATGTCTTCTGATGACATCTTGTAGGTACATCCAATATGTGAAGAGATACTTTAGACCAGTCCTCACCAAGGAGGCAGAAAAGATTATCTCAAACTATTACCAACTGCAAAGAAGATCTGCGACTCAAAATGCAGGTCCACTAAACATCATCATTGTCACTAAATATTCTAATTGTTCCATGGCTATGCGCTAAACAACTGTGAACATCTACAGCAAGAACTACTGTGCGGATGCTGGAGAGTTTGATAAGACTTGCCCAGGGTAAATTATTCACTCTAGCTTTTTCCTGGCTTGGCCCTAGACCTATAAATCACTGATTCTAAAGAAACCAATATGGTAATATTACAGCACATGCAAGATTGATGTTTAGAAATGAGGTCACTAGATTGGATGCCATCACTGCCATCTTATGCATTGAGTCATCCATGACTACCTCGGCTATAGTGGACAGCATGGGGAACGCACTGCACTCCAATTTTGCAGAAAATCCTGACCAAGAATGTATCCTAATGGCATCTTATTATTTGCATGCATATGAATCGTGCTGCAAAAACCTCTGAAATGGAGTTCATCTAACAAAATTGTAGTATTCCTATTCGAGTTTATTCACCTACTGGACAAGTTGCTGAAAAATATTTCTATGTTGAGGATCTGGTAAATTTTGTGACTGAACTGTACTCACAACATCCAAGCTAAACAGAAAATGAATGAAAAGTATTTGTGTGAACATATGTAAACTTCTTTTCTTCTTGTTAATTTGTGTATAATGTTAACCTTGTTCCAAAATCTGCCGGTATTTCAGTAAATCTGTTTCTAAACTGCTTGTTTTTTGGTGTCTTGTTTGGGGTGTTAGTCAGCAAGAAGTTTATTCTCTGTTTCATCTATAGTAGAGTTGGGTTATTAATTCAAGCACTGGCCTTTTAAATATAGATGCTTAATATTCATTCTTTTTGCATATCATATGTTATTCTTGACAAGACATAGATGCCAAACAAGAAAGACTGATCCTTGAGAGACTTAGTCTCCTAGACGAATTCCTGGAAGTAATCAGCACTGGAGGATATACATCCTTTTCCACGTGATTTCAGCTGTCAAAATCACTACTCATTGCCGCCAATCAAGTCGAGAAACTCACCTTTCTCCCCATATGCTTAAGCCTTGGTGAGAGGTTGCATGTGTCTGGTGAAACAGTGGAGGCATGCACAAGTTGACTCAGGCATTACCATCATAGAAAAAACAAGACACTTTTCGTCGTGCGCTGGGAATTCAAATGGAGAGGCATCGAAACAGTAGATGTTTTGTGTGAGGGCTTCACCAGAATCAATTCGTTGCAATTTTATTTGGTAGATTTTGTCCATGTTTCTAAATATATTTGGAGTATGGCGAATAGTGCCTCAGAGTTTCAGGAGATTATTGTGCTACTGAAGATCTTTGATTGCTGGCAAGAGACCAGAGAATTTGGATGTCTATTCCTTTATATGTTGCTTGGATAGTTTGGTAAGGAAGAAACAGGAGGTGCTTTCAAGATGAAAAGGAGCATATGCTCCTGGTTAGCGTATATCCGTAGAAAAACTTGTACTATTGAGAAAAGGGGAATATTGTACTGATTTGGTAGACATGTTAGCTCCTTTGAGATTTAATGTATAACAAGCCCATTTTGTTATTTCTGCAAATATCACTCTGGGACTACTTACTATTAAAAAAAATCATACCTTAAAAATTGTTGTGTTCCTCTATGGACTTCCGCTTGCTGCGAAGCTAATGGATTGTCATTTAATTCTAGCAATAATGTCAATAAATGTTTTGAAATGTGAGTCTCAATGCATTATCCCACACTACCTGTGTCCCAAAACACTTGCCCTACTCCATTCCTTGCCTGAAAGTGGTATTACCAGTAAACCCTTTTTATCCTATCAAAATATTCCTCCTCAAGCCAGTTACCTACTACATAAACATTCTTGAGGTTCCAACATTGCTGCTTAAATACAAATATCTGTGTACAAAATCAGCTTTCCTTCCAAGCATCTTCGATTTCCCTCCCTCAAGAGGACAAGAATGGAACTCAGAAGTTGAGGATGATGGTGCATATATAGCCCAAATGAAGACAGAGCTGACCCAAGCATACATATCCTCGGCTGGATGGACTCTGCTCATTAATATTCATGTGATTTGGAAAAGGCATTCTTGTATGAACGAAATTTTTCTGTCTTCTGAAATCGCAAGACCGAAGGAGTAACGAAGCGATGGAGGAGATTTTGATCCTTCCATGAGGTATGTTAATTGGAGTTCTTCTACGGGTTTCCGTGGCTCATTTTATAGTTCACTTTCCTCCATAGTGAAGATGTGAAGAGTTGGGTGGGAAGAAGACGAAGTACAGAAGGCAGAAGCCATCCGCTCAGCCATCTGGGAGGAGGACGAAGGCAAGGTGATTTCCAGGAGAACCTGCAGACATTTCTCCAGATAGCTGATGGCTATGGAAGTGTCAAGTAGGTATTCCTTGGAACCCTCTAACCTTTACAGCGATGCCACTCAAACTGCAAAGGTGAATAGGTGGATGGAGGAACCAAAATGTAGCAGACATTAGCTTTAGAGAGATCCACTAGCACCCCCCTCTTTCTTCACACAAAGGAGAGAAAAAAAGAACTTTGCTTCACATTTTTTCCTAAATGATGAATAGACTGCAAAAAAAAAAAAACTTCTTGTTTCGCTCGTGTGTTTTCAAGAATATTACAATGGAGAAATGCCGACACTGTTATAGAGATTGTACTTCAGCTTGGAGTCAATAATGTCGAGGTCTCTGCAAAAATGCCACAACACAAAGGGCAAGTATAGAGGGGGAAAAATCTACTTGTTCCAGAAACTAGAATCAGTATAGACCCAAAAACTTCCACCAAAATGTCCCGACGACTCCCCAGATAATAGCATTGATGAGTGCCATTACAAATCCCAGTTTGAAGACATCCGGGAGATCTACATAACCAGCTGTCATACAAACAACAAAACAATAATCAGTCCAAGATCTAAAAATAGGGAAAGAAAAAAGACTATCCCAAGCAACGGGGTTAAAATGCAACTAGTCATATATCTACCAATTAATTCCAAATACTACTTGCTCATCTTTTATCAGCAAACAGAAAATGAAGAATAAACGACTTTCATCTGGCCACTGAGAAGTAACTATGGATGCTTCTCTAAGAAAGAACAATTTTGACAGAGAATGTGATCAAGCGGAAATAGTTGAATGTGCCAATTAAAGACCCTACAAGAGAGCTACATACCTCCAAAGTAGACAGCAGCCTGACCACTGCTATAATGTGTCAAAGCACCAAATAGATTAGTGTTGTAAGCTAAAGCTAGGGCTGCCAACACACCCGGAACTCCAGATGCCAAATGCATAGCAAGGAATGCAGAGTATAACGCTCCCACATGGCCTGTTTGACTAGCAAATAAGTAGTGGATACCGAAGTATGATGCTTGAAGAATACCAAATGCAGCTGGCCAGCTCAATGATAAAGCCTGCAGGGATTTTGCTACGCAGCTAGACATCCAACTAACAATACCAAGGTTTGTCAACTGGCTAGCCATGCCAACTAGAACTGCAAACCAAGCCAAAGTATCCCATGCTGATTTTTCACTTAAACAGTCATCCCAATCAAGCACTCCCAACAGTAATAGGATTGATAAGCCAAGCATAGCAGCAACAACACTCGCAATACCAAGGGCATCACTGAGAACAACATAGAAGTTTAAGAAATTAAACACATTAAGACCATTATAAACACACTGCCCATGCATGAATCATACACACTGTAACCAATGATAAGATATTTTAGAAAGAAAAGAGGACGGGGTATAGAAGAATATTCTAGTGAGGAATGAATTTTAAATACAATGGTATTACAGTTGCCACGGCTGCAGCTCTCCACATAAATCTTTCTTTAAATGCACTAATGCAAGAAGTTGGCTGTGAAGTCGGAATAACAATTCCACTCAATAAATTCTTTCAGGCAGTCTCTAGGGAAAAGAACTCTTATCCCTTTATTCTGTCTCTTAAAAATCTCCCTATTCAACCTTCTACCCTGTAATGTGTACATGCTGTAGAAACTTGCAACTATTCTTGGAAGTCTCAGATCAGAGAAAATCCAAATGATTCCTTGAGAAGAAAGGTTTCAAGAAGAACGGTAGTTTTAATAAAGAATGTTGGTGAAAATGGAAAATGAAATCATCCACAAAACAGCGAGGGGGTAACAGTTAATAAAGATTCCCAAATGCCTCTCTGCAGCCTCATTCTTTTTGTCTAGAAATGAACTACTTTCTACCCTGTAATAATTTGCTATTGCCTGAAATCAACATCAGAATGAGGCAACACACAACAGGTCAAAGTTCTAAATAGAAATTACAGGTATCAACATCAATTGTGACATGATACCTACCCGAAAACCCAAAGAGACACTGCAAGAAGCATTGTGCCAATCATCACCCATTCATTTTTTGTAACAGGACCCATAAGTTCCAGTTTTTTAGCTGCCATAGCAGGGGCATCTGGTGTATCTTTGGTTTCAGGAGGATAAAGCTTATACAGGATGAATGGAGTAGCCAAAAGAGAAATAAATGCCGGTAAACTAGCAGCTTTGAACCAAGACACCCATGGATTTGCGATTACTACCCCAAGTTCCTCAGCTAGTTTGAGGCAGAGTAGATTTTGAGCTGCAGCAGTTAGGAAAAGAGCACTAGAGTTGCCTGCACACTGTCATGCACAACAAAAAAAGCAATCCATAAGTGGATAGACATCTAAAGAGATGGCACCATAATGCAAACTAATACATCTTCAAGAAACTTTAATGTTGCATAAAATATAGTATTGGTATGTACCAGACCAAAATATTCAACTGAGTTGCCAAATCATCCAAAAGCAAAGAGGGAGGAGGGAATTACTGATCATATTTTTCTGCTATATATCTGATGCTTGCACAAAAAATCTGTACTATCAATACAAATTGCATTGGCTATAAAATAAAATAACTTCAAAAGAACACGGATTACAGACAGTAAAGCATCAACACAGTTTTATTTTGATGCAGCAATTTAATGTCCGGTTGCTAAATGAGCTTGATACAGTACATGAAATGTCTCAGCCAGACTTGACCTCAACTATTCCATTGGATACTACTACCTCCCACCATCAAAAGTACCAGATAAGTTTGCTCACTAAGGCTTAGGCATATGAGAAGAGTTCACCCAGCCTTTTTGCCTCCATGATGGTTTGAACATGAGACCTTGTGGTTCTCAACAAATGAGACACATCTCAATCCAACACAGCTGCCTAGAAATTTATCTATGCCATAATAGATTGAGATTATACACATATATTGTAAAAAAAATATTACCCTATCAATATAGTCTAATAGTTTAACCTATTTTAGCATGCTAACAACCTTAATTTCCAGGTCGCAAACTCAATGTTACTTTAGACAGTTACCCATGCTTTTAAATAACCTAAAAGCTCAAAAATTGTTTTCACCAGGGCCTCTTTACTTCTATGAGGTAGTGCTAAGGTCTGCATACATTTCACTGGGTATGTTGTTGTTGTTGTTTTGTAAATAAATTGAATTCTTCCATAAGTAGGATCATTTGGTCAATACTAATTCATGAATCCATAGAGCATATCTTACATTTCAATAAATTCATCTAATTCTGTGACACACGCAGAGATTCTATAGCAGGCAACAGCACAGGCAAACCTGAAATTGAGATTGGATCAAGTAAGACCCAAGCTTCCTAGAGGAGGGATCACCAGGATTACTTCCAGCTGAGAGTGAGAGAGACTTAATAATAGGCAAAAATACCCCGCCAGCTCTTGCAGTAGTGCTGGGCATTGCAGGTGCAATCAAAGCCTCACTGAGGGCCAATCCATATGACAAACCAAGAGTACTCTTCCCCAACCACCTAACAAAGTATGTGGCAATTCGATCTCCTAATCCAGTCTTAACAAACCCACGGGCGAAAAAGAAAGAAATCACAATTAACCAGATGACTTCATTCGTGAAGGCACTAAAGGCGCTTGAAAAAGTTAGAGTCTTGGTCAGAACTGAAGTTGTAAGTCCAAGAAAAGCCCATGCACCTACTGGCAATGGGCTGAGGACCAAACCAGCAATGGTTGAGAGGAAAATGGAGAGCAATTGCCATGCTTGAGGAGAAACTTCAGGTGGTCTTGGAACCAAGAAACGGACTATAAGACCAATTGAAACAGAAACAATCAAAGGAATGAGCTTTGCACCCTGGGGTTTGGGCTTTACATCTACAGTTATTACCTTATCTGATTCAGAGGAAGCGGAAGCAGTGATGAGTTTGGGAGACGGTGGATTTCTGGAAGTGGGTTTTGAAAGGGGATTGAAAAGGAAAGGTTTGGGATGAAAATGATTGAATCTTGGACCGGTAAGATTGAATCTTGAACCAGAGACAGATGATCGAAGGGAGGAAACTGGACGGAGAGCGGCGGTGGAAATGGAGGAGGAACGTGATCGGAGATGGAGATAAGAGAGACGAGAGAAGGAAGTGGTGGCGGCAGAGGTGGCTGAAGATGGAGAGTGAAGTGCCAATCTCTCCATTTGTTCCGGCAAAGCAAGATGAAATGTGAGAAAAATTTATGAAAGTGACAAGGGGTTAAGGCTGGCTGAAGGCCTTTGGGTGACGGAAACTACAATGGCCACATAATAGAGTGATCGTTTTGTTCGTTTGAGAGGGTAAGGGCCATCACTCCTCCTACTTTTCCTTTTGCATTTTTGTTCTTTACTTGTTGGGACCTAAGCACAACAACAAGAGAAAAAGTTTCCCAAGTATTCTCATACAAGATTTATGTTCTTGTGCTTTATGTTCATCCAAAATATTATCATGCAAGATTGGTAAAGTTAGAATATCATTATATCTCATGTACAGTATTTTTTATCAAGATTTATATTTTTATACTTTACTTTTATCGAAATATTATGTTACCCTAAATTAGTAGATTTTTCAAATATATATATGTCTTTAAGACTATGAATAACAATAACATACTCAGTGGACAGACAAATACAATAGGAAGGTAACAACTAGTGAATTGATCGATAAAGCATAGGATAACTTTGGTTATATTACTATGACTTCTTTTTTTTGTTGTCTTAAAATTATGATTATTAATTTAAATTTGTAAACATAAATTAGTTTTTAAACAAAGTTAATTTAAAATTCATGGAAAGGACTTGTTCCTTCCGAGTAGATATGTCCTTACTCAAAAGATACCATGTCTAGTGTGAATAGCTAAGTTTGTACCTTTTCATTCTATTTCCTGAATAGATTATGTAAGTTTGTGCTTTTGCAAAGGTAAGTTGTACTTTTGCTACTTTGCAAAAATCAAATTTTCTCCTTCTCCTCGCATATATTTTCTTACGAACAAAGTAGAGTTTTCGCGTTTCGTTGTTAATTTTTGAGTTCATTGAAAAATTTAAGGTGTCACTACTTCTTTAATAGATGCATTTGTTTTATTCTGAGAGGAAATATTCCACAATCTCAAATATAGTAAGAGGATTAAATTATTTAAGGGCACATAATAAATTTATGGTCTCAATATATTTGTTTATTACATTTAGATTTTCTGTTTTTTGTTTCTTATTCTTATACTCTCTTATGTAATAAGCCGTTAAGTTGAGCAGCCTAAGGTCGTCGTGCCTCTTCAACTGCTTCAAGCAGATAACTGAAGCAGGCAGGTGATTATTGAGCTGCTTGGCTTGATGGTTCAAGCCTTACATCTTAAATTCAGCGTTTCAAGATGGAACCTCAACATAACATGTCTGCTTAGTATTACGGTGGCTAAAAGTGGCTGCTTAATTTTAATGTGTCATTTCTGTTAATTATTATTTTATTATTTCTTCATCTACTTCAATTATAAAATTACAATAACGTGTCTATCTAATTTTACTATATTATTTCAATTAATTAGTATTAAAGAAAGAAAATAACATCTATTAGACTCGAGTAATACACAATGTTCATAAACTTCTTATTAAAATGGAGTACCCATCAACATCACAGTAAGCATGAACCTTTTCCTTCTAATTACCCTCAAGCCTTTGAAATAAACTGATGTTTGGACCTAGACCACAAAAAAGATTATTCAGCATTTTAATCGATCTAATAATAACAACTGAATCAATTTCATTGACCAGCCCGTACAAAATTGGCTTGATTGGAATCCAATTATTGGGATTGGTATTGGGCTTATTGGCCTTTATATTTGCCCCAGTGGCCACCAAATAAATAGGAGGACAACTTTTAGGAATCTCATATTTTTTTGAGGTAATTCTAATTAATATGATTTTTTTAAAATTATCAAATATTTCTTTTTCTTATACGAAAAGCAAAATCAGTGATACATGTCGAAAAGGTAGAAGTATTAAGGGATTTTAATTATGATGCGTGGAAAAGTAAGGATTATAATTTATATCAATAAGTTTTACAGTGTTGTATCATTTAAGAGATTTTTGTAATTTTTTAGAAGAGTCGGGATTGTATAAAATTGTGTAAACATAAGTTGTGTATTTCTATGATTTTTCGTAAATAGAATCCATATATGGTTATGAATGATTAGTACTAGTGAATTCCATTTTGACCATATCTATGGTCATAACAAGATATTTGTGTATTTAGTGTGATTTTACAAAGTGTAGGAAAAATAACGTGTGCACAATTTTATCTGTATTTTTTTAATTTTAATTTATATGTTATAGTGTGACTGGATGTGAAATTTCTAAAAGAAATATAAATTTTTTTGAAGGAATAGATGATGTTAAGGATATCACAAGTATATTTATATGGGGTCATTTGGCAGGTGTATAAAAACAACTCTAGTTAGATTGTATTAGTTATATCAGTAATGTTTGTACTTCTGTCATCTCATTTTAGTTTCATAGTTTTCATTTTCAGAGCTAAATTATGTAGACTTTAATTAATATTATTTTAAGATATATTTTTTCAACATAATGATATGAAAGTTGCAATCAATAGTATTTTTTTTTATAGTTTTTGAATATCTAAATTTTTATTTTAAAATATTAAATTAATTTAATCTAATTTAACTTTAAAAATCAGTCAATTAACATTCAAAAAGCGCAACACAACAAAATTTGATAGAGGAAGTATTAGTTATGTTTACATTAAGTATAAAATGATATTTCTTATGTATTGTCTGATTTTGTGTATAAAAAAATAGCATTATAAAAAAAATTTAAAAATATTTACAAAGATACGTAAATATGATGGAAAAGATGTAAAAAAAGATCGAGGGATAATTGAGACTTTAATCATATTTATGCATGCATTAAATATTAAGACATTTCTAATATCTAAATATTAATAGTACACACCATCATACACATATATGGTGCATAACTAATACAAATATTAATTATATATAATATTAAAAAATATATTAATAAAACATAAACATATATTATTTTATTAATATAACGTACCAAATGGCCCTACGGCTTTTTGCGATACTGGTGCTTGAATTGTCACCTGTACTCGTAGGGAAGAATTTGTCCCCAAGTCAAGTTTTATTCCATACAAATATATGTATTTTAAATTAATTAGATCTTTGCAATTGTAGTTCTGATTACAAAACCTTTTTGTTTCACATTGACGAGTATATTAAGATCTTTTTTCAATATTTAATAATATTAGTATTTATCTATATTAGAAGTCACTTATTTGACAAAAGAATCATAAAGGTATACTCTTTTGAGAACGATTTTAGAAAATTATAAAAAAATTTCATATTTCTAAAATTCTGTATATAAATAGAATACTTGCTTAACATATTCTATAGATCGCACTTATATATAAAAGGAGATGTACATTTAACCTACATGCACGCCGAAAGAAGATTTTCTGCACAGAAACTCTTCTTCAGATTCGAAACTTCATCGCCGGTTATAAGGAGCCGCGCCTCCTCGTACTTCACATCGCCACCTTCGAGTTTTCGCACAATTACAGAGTCGTTCCAATCAACATCCAGATTATTATGTTCTCCAGCGATATTTTGGTAATTCTATTTCCATTTCTCTATCGTGATGTTTTACGAATGCTTTCAACCAATTTTTCATCCTTGAATTTCCAGACTGTTACATGGCCATCGCGAAAACACACTCTTCATCACCCCGCAAAGGGAGTTGCGTCTCCAATTACATAGGCGCTTCGCCAATTGAGATAGAAACGGCAAGAAGAACACTGTTCATCACCACGAATAGAGAATTGGGCCTCCAAATTGGAGCCGTGAAACAGGGAAGAAATTTCTAACTATCTAAACCTTGAAACAGAAATATCACTGCTCTGTTTATTTGTATTATGGTTTCATCGTCGCTTTAGTTACATATAAACCGTAAGTAGATATAAGGATGTAATCTGTTCTTGGAAACCCTGCAGGTTTGAGAAGTCTCATCTTTGTAAAAGTGGAAGCTATTCTAAGCC
>JAPFFP010000001.1:32599126-32618343 GCA_026153255.1 Solanum medicagineum
TCATGGACATCTATGTTGTCTTTGAACTATTCAGGCTTGCTCCAGCGGAGTTGCTAACGATGGAGGATAAGGAGTTAAATCAGTATGTCCCTTTGAAGAAGATAGCGACATATAGAGAACAGGATTGAAAAGTATCCCGTATGAAAATGCTCCAACTGAAAGATGTGCCAAAATCTAACAAGCAGCAAAGTTTGACAATAAGGAAAAGGCGGAAGGTGAGCCAGATGATAGGAAAAAGAGACAAGAGGAATCTACCGGAGACACAAGCAAACAATCCAGGCGAAGTAGGACACGTAAGATACAAGCTTAGCATAATCTGTCTACATCAAGGCTAAGGCATATTCAGCTAACCCATCAGGGTCAAATAGCAAAAGGAAGTAGCATCCAGTTAATGGGGAAGCAGTTTTGTATTACAGGTAGTTTATTAAGAATTATTTTGCAGTGTGTTTGTTTTCGAAGTGGTTTGTTCGAATCATATTATTTATTTCAGATTGCAATTTTGTTCTGCGAGAGAAAAATTGTATTTAGTATTATATTTGTTGAAACTATCAAGTATATTTGTTTCATGGTGCTGTACTTTGGAAAATTAAGAAAGCAGCTCGGAAGTTTAAATGACACTGTAGTTGTAAATGCCTGGAGTTGTAGTCTTGAATGAAGGAAACGACTAACATAGAATCCTTTAGTCAACTCTATTATCATATGGATGATGGGTCTGCTTTGAATTCTCTAGGCGTTCTTATACTGAACTTACAGGATGTATAATGGTTGTGTGATCAAAGACATGTCCTATCTATCATGTATTGGAGATCGACTCGAGAATAGGTGTAATAGCGAGGTCCTTTGTGTTTGTGTTTTTCTGTATTGAACCAAAACAACGGCAGTGTCCCTTCACTTATACCAATAGAATGGGAGCAGCGGAAAAGTATATTTTTGGTACTACTGTACTTTATCAAAAAGAGAGTTGAGGTGAGTAACGAATTAATTGAACATCCAGTTTGCTAGGCATTGAGACAAATCAATTACCGGAGCTAGAGAGTGTGTTTTTGACAAATTGTTGCAGTCGAAGAATCTCATTGTTAACCAAATGAAGACTTTTGAAATTGACTTGTGGATTTATCCCTGTTTCACAATGTCGTAAGATTCATATGAAAATGGGAGATAATCCATCGACTCATGATTGATAAGCCTAACTCATATTGAAGCACAATTTTGAAACCTTAGTAGTCAAGGAGGAAAAACATTTTTATGTTAAAATCTGGCAAAGATTTTTAATTGATAGAGATTTTTAAAATTTCATAAACTATGCAATAATATTTTGTATCAAAAAAACTATTTAAAATTCAAACTTCTAACTAAAACCAGATAAATTTATTACCCAAAACAATCTTTCTTTGGTAATCTCTCATGTTCTTTGCTTAATTTTATTGCTTGAACCATTACTCTTTACATTTATCTTGTGCCAATTAGGTTTCCTTTTACTTTTCAAAGTCTTTTCTACCAAAATAAATCTAGCTTTAATATTGAACTCAAATTATTCTAGTACGTTTATAGTTTATTATTTTCTCTATTTATTTTTATTTGTTCAATATAGACTTGACACATTTTTTTTAATCAACAATAAATAGAATAACAATTTCATCATATCACTCTTTAAATATAATAAATTTTAATATTCTGAAAAATGCATTGAGAAATAAATATAGTTAATGGTAAAAATAAATTAAGAGTCAAGTAATAAATTAATTTCCTTATATTTTAAATTGAACAAGTAAAAGCGGATATTTATTTTTATAAAGTGATAACAATCTATATGATAAAGTTGGACGCCAAACCAGCATGGCCAAGACCCCAAACTAATTCATAATATAATGTTTCTGGAATAATATGAAATATTTTTAGCTTAACTAGATTTTAAAATAATATGAAAATATTATTTTCTGGAATAATATGAAATATTCTATGAATGACTATTAAAAAGTCCATAATATGAAAAATCTAATCATTCATAGAATATTAAAAAATTCAAATTCAAATTGCGTATCGCATATACAAAACGCCTAACTTATATCTAGCACGCAATAGGACCATTGGTCTATCTCTAACCTACTTGGACCAATTTGCCAAGGATTAACCTCAAACAAAAAGAAAAGACGACAACGACTTTTATTTTGCTAACTGATCTGGTCAACTCTCTAAACATGAATTACCTATCTTTAAATTATTTTTTGACATTTAATATTAAATAATAATTAATAAAATAATATGGTAAAATAGCCATGTTAATTTTTAATAAATGAGTTAAGTTTAAGTATTACAAGTTTAGGAAAAAACTATCGACAATAATTACTTCCTTTTTTATTTTATGTATTTGATAGTTATTTAAAAAGAGTTAAAAAAGATATGTTTTTTTATTTTTTAAGATATTAACCAACATAAGTACTTTTTAATATTTTAAATTTCATTTTTCATTAAGAAGATGGACAAATTGAATGTCGAGGGTGAGAATCCGAAAGGTTATAGGTTAAGAATTTGTGAATAGGATAAAGCAAATTTCTAAAATTTGAAAAAGTAAAAGGGTGATGGAACGAAATGAAAACGAAGAAAAGAAGGTATTTAGATAATGCGGATCATCTTTATTCTTAATATATTTTTTTGGTATAGCAAAAATAAATAAATAAAGAGGACCCACAGCAGGGATTTGGGGAAAGCAAGTTGAAATTTTATTATTACAATTGACAACTTGGATTGGTCCAGAGACCCCCTGTTTGATGGACAAACATGATTGGGCCATTGCTTTTCCCTATAAATAAATTTCAATCAATATTTTCAAATATATTAAGCAAGTTAAAATTCATAGCAAGATTTGTAGTGATCAAAATTTAGAATAAATTTAACCACGATTATTATCCTTCCACTACACCTTAATTCCAATTGATATGTTTTAGAAGTGATATATAAAATACAAAATTATATATTCTCTCCTTCTCAAATTAATATAATTTTTTTTAATATTTAAAATATTTGAATTGATAAATATTTGAAATTCTTTTTATTTATTGAATTTTTATATTTTCTAGGCAATAAATTATACTACATATTTATAATTTTACAAAGGACAATAGTGAAAAGTATAGTATAAATTGTGTTTAAATATTTTTCTTAATATGTATACAATTACCTCATAAATTTAATTAAAATAGGACGTAGGAAATATCTACCAATAATAAGGTTATAACTTATACATCTTAATTGACAAAAATACCTACCAAACTAAACATGGGATATTATTATTATTGGCTTGCTAAAAAAGCGTTGTATTACTCCAACTACGAATATTTGATACGCAATCTCGTCATCCATTCGCAGTAATCTTTTTAATTAATATTTAACACAGCATGGGGATCCATGCTTTGTAATCGTGCCAATGAATGATACCTACCACTACCGATGTATGAGTGTATTTATATATAATTGTCATTAAACAATATACCATGAATCACCATCAAAGGATATGGTGCAGCAAACAAGATTGCTTCTCCTTTAATTAGAAGTATCAAATTTGAGCCTCAAGAATGAAAAAATCTTGATAGAGAGTGTTTTTCCCAAATAAAGCCCTAAGCAACATAAATCATGGATGATGTATGAGACATATCTTTTCAACATGATTTGCTGTAATCTTTTCTTTTAAAGATGAAAAGGATAAATATAATTTAAAATTTTAAGATTAAAAATAAATATCCACCTCGTTAGAGAGTGATAGATGCATATTTATGAAATTTTAAGATTATGAATAAGTATCCACCTCATTAGAGAGTGATATATGCATATTTATGTTTTTCTTTAATATTTTCATATTTAATTCAAATTTTAAATTAAACACGTGATTTTAAAAAATTACGTCAACCCCTCTTCTATTGGGTGTCACCTCGATGACTTAGATTTAGGAGGCTTGTTTGACCAAATAAAGCCATCGTCACGACAGCAAGGTGATGATTAAATAAAAGAGGGATTACATTTTTTTAGTTTGGTCGAGTTGAAGGGTTTAAAATTAAAAATGGGTAACTTATTTTAGAATTCATGTGAAGATTTTCAAAAGGAGAAAAATCTAATTTATTATTTTGTTTAAGTTCGACAAATATAATGTATGCATTAATTTTTTTAATAAAAATTATATCCCTTCTAAATCACAAAATTATTTGTTTGTAAGATTGTTATTGGTCAGTGAAAATAGAACATCACCAGCAAGGTACCGTAACATTTATTTTCGCCAACCTACCTATTTCCTAGACATTTCTGAAATCTTTCATTGAAAAATAATTAGTTGGTTTTCGCTTTCTCTTCTATAAAAGGAAGAGAAAGACACCAAATTCCTCCATTAATCTTCCTTCAGATTTCAGCTTACTGTTGAAATACACAAGATTTTACTAACATTCATGGCTTCCATCAACATTTCTTTCCCTTCAACATCTCTGACTCGATCCCAGTAAGCTTATACTTCTTTATTTTTTCCCCCCAAGAATCGTGTTTGCAATTGAGCTATGTAAAATTTCAAGAACTAATCTGTTGATTTTGGGAATCTTTATCTGGGTTTATCGGTTTTGTAGTGTCCTGGTTTGGGTTCGTTCTTTTTATGGGTGTGTTTGAATTTTTGTCTTGAATGGGAATGGTTTCTCGGAATTGTTCTTGTTTGAACTTTACAGAGTCGCACTTTGTTTTTCAATTTTACTGTTTTTCAAGACTCCTTATTTGACTAGGTGATGAATTATTTAGGCGTTGAGGTGGAGTAATAGTAGTTCCCTGTACATGAACCAAGATTTAACCTTTTTTCCTGGAATTAAAGAGTTTATTATGTTTTTATATCCTTCTATGTATGAGAACAAGGTGGTGAGGCTTTAGGAGTTCACTCTTAAAGACATTGTAAATTTGGTGTAAACAGGAAATATCACTTGTGTAGATGATTCTTAGATTAAGATGGTGTATTCAGATGATATAATTTTTTTTTAAAGAGGAGTTTGAGTTTCCGACTTCATAACAGATTTTGAATAGAACAGAAAGAATAGTGAGCACTGAGCAGGATAATGAACATGTGAATTCATTGACATGTAGCACATTTAGTCATGTAAAAACTAGCTAAAATCTGCAGGAGCATTAGCTTATTTTTATAATGTTCAAATCTTTAATGTGGTTAAACATTCTATATTCTCCTGTTTAAATATGGATTTCTCATCTTTCAATCCCTTATATATTTGCAGTATTTTGAGTTCTCCCTAATCTTCTAACTTTTCTTGTAGAGCATTAAAGAACTTCAAGTTGTTCAATGGACTGCACGCTGGAGATCTATATTCTCTTAATGGGGTCTCTTCAGGGTCATTCATACAGCTTAATGCTAGAGCACGCTTAACCATCAAGAATGATTTTAAGATTAATTCTGCATTCTTATCTGGTGAAGGAGACATCCGTTCTCAACTCACGGGAGAAAGATCTCTGTTTAGTAGCCTCTCTACAGGAACTGAGACTCAACCTGATGCTGTGACCTTTGGAACGCTAGCAGCAGATGGTGTTCCTACAACAAGTGGCTTTCTTTCGGACGATGAATTCGATTTGGATCGTCCGACGGAAGGTTTTTCATCTGTTGCTGAGGCTATCGAAGACATTCGCCAAGGAAAGGTAGGTTCTTAAAAAAGTTAACAAGAGTTTCTCTTATGTTGTGTAAAAATAAACTAAGTCAATCCTTATTGCAGATGGTGCTAGTTACAGATGATGAAGACAGAGAAAATGAAGGGGATTTAGTTATGGCTGCATCCAAAGCTACACCAGAAGCAATGGCTTTCTTTGTGAAGCATGGAACGGGGATAGTTTGTGTGAGCATGACAGAGGAACACTTGGAGAGGTTACAGCTTCCACTGATGGTAAACAGTAAACAGAATGAGGAGAAGCTTTGTACTGCATTCACAGTCTCAGTGGTATCACCTTTGTATCTCTTTTCATAACCTTTGTATCTCTTTTCATAAGGGTGGGGTTGGTTGGGGTGCAAGGGAACTTTCTTAGTGGCAAGCCAGTTCTCTTATCAGAATTTGGGAATTTAACATTTCTACACCTGCTTGATACATTCAAATTACTTAATTGTTTGATATATAAACCTTACCAACTAAAGAAAGAAGATGTAAAAAGTTTTCTTCTACGGATTCTTCAAGAATGAAAAAATGCTGCGTATTATTTCTGGGATGTTTTTTAAACAGAGAGAGTATTACTCTACCAAGTCCAACACTATAATTGTTAATGCAAGCAGGCCTGCTTGCAGTACCACTTTTCCTATTGGAGAGCTAATATACTGTTCTTGCAACTGTGTGGAATACAACTACCTTTATCTTCAATGTTTTACTTCAACGTTTATTAAGGGTGAAAACATAAATGGACATACCTAAGACTTGTTTTTGAAAGATGTTCTAACATTTGATTTTTTACTTGGTTTCTGTGCCAAAAGACATCTCGAGAATTATCCTTTCTTTGTGGTACCTCTTGTCGTTAGTTGTTCTTTCAGCATCCTAGTCTAGTGTCCTGCTAAGTGGATGCTTTGGAAACATTAATGGTAAAACAATCATGCAGGATGCAAAACATGGAACAACTACAGGAGTATCTGCTCATGACAGAGCAACGACAGTATTGGCACTTGCATCCAGAGATTCAAAGCCTGAGGATTTCAATCGGCCGGGGCATATCTTTCCATTGAAATACAGGGAAGGCGGGGTTTTAAAGCGAGCTGGACATACTGAGGCTTCTGTGGATCTTGCCACGTTAGCTGGCTTAGACCCTGTTGGAGTAATATGTGAGGTTGTGGATGATGATGGTTCCATGGCTAGATTGCCTATGCTTCGTCAATTTGCAAAAGAACATAACTTGAAGATCATATCAGTTGCTGACTTAATCAGGTGGTTAACAGATCTGCTTCTGATTTCTTTAAGAGTTGGTTCTGAATAAATTCCTTCGTTGTTTTTTGTTGTATCATCGTTTGACATGTTGATAAATACTTCTGATGGTTCTAAAGTGAGGCTTCCTTTTCTGACTGGATCTATTTTTCTATCTTTTGTCTTTACTGCATACCAGGCAGTTAATTTGGGAGATTGCGCAAAAGTCCATCCCCCTTATTCCTCAAGAGAAACCCGCCTCCTATTTAAGTCAATGATTTCCTTATATTGTGTAAGCTTACTTATCCCAGAATAAGCTTAGTTCTCACTTCTAAGGATGAAGATAAACTTAGGCTTGTATCATTGCACATCATAGAATCAATGGTGAGAGAAGTCTTTCAGTGACTGAACAACCAAACTACAAGAGATTGGAGATACACAGTAGTCTTTGAAGAAACTTTATCTTCATGTGTTGGTGCATCTGCTCTTTTACTAAATTGTGTCTGCCTACATGTCCCTATTTATTCTAGTTTAGTTGTACTTGATCAAAAGAAAGAAAATTACTTTTGATGTGTTTTTTTTTTCTTTTTCCATTTCGTTTGCTTTTAGCTGCATTAATATCTCAAAACACAGTAGATGTGACTTCCCTTATCCTTGCTTTGTCCAGCAAATGCTTGAGAGCAAGCATTCTTTTAGTGGTTCAAGAATACATCATCTGACAATTACTTCCTTTTACAGATATAGGAGGAAAACAGATCAGTTGGTAGAGCATGCTTCTGCTGCAAGAATACCTACTATGTGGGGCCCATTTACTGCCCATTGCTTCAAGTCAATAATAGATGGAATTGAGCACATTGCTATGGTTAAGGTGAGCAACTTTGGGGATATTCTCGCTTATATCTTCAGCAGTGGTTTGACTAGTCAAAATTGTACATACATTTCTAGTTTGGTGTGTTTTTCAAACTAATAAGTGATAGTTTAGGTATGTAATTCACGCTCTCAACAGTTTAGGTATGGAACTAAAAAAAAAAAAGGGATGGTTCAGGTGTGGTTTTATACTTATGTCTTCTCTATTTGAAGCATGAAGTTCCATCGTTTTCTTAAGAGGAAGGGGGGGCAAGCACTTTTACTACTGTATCCTACATCACTTTACCTTTTGGCATCCTTGTAGAGAATTTTATTACTGCATAGAATGGGAGCATTGGTCTTGACTAGTTTGTTTCGTGTTTGGTGCTAATTTGGGATGAGTTTGTTGAATGATCAGGGAGATATAGGAGACGGACAAGATATTCTTGTCCGGGTACACTCGGAATGTCTCACAGGAGATATATTCGGTTCAGCGAGATGTGACTGTGGAAACCAGCTGGCAATTGCAATGCAACAAATTGAGGCTGCTGGCAGGGGGGTTTTGGTTTACCTCCGTGGTCATGAGGGTAGAGGCATTGGTTTGGGTCACAAACTTCGTGCTTATAATTTACAAGATGCTGGACGTGATACTGTTGAAGCTAATGAAGAACTTGGTTTGCCTGTTGATTCAAGAGAGTATGGGGTTGGTGCACAGGTACTCACTTCCTATATAAGCTCTCTCTGGATGCTGCTGTGATTTTTTGTGTAAATCTAGTTGTCTTAAAGAAAAACTAAAATGACATCCTTGTGCAGATCTTAAGGGATCTTGGTGTTCGAACTATGAGGCTGATGACAAACAATCCTGCAAAATACAGTGGACTGAAGGGTTATGGTTTGGCAATTTCTGGTAGAGTCCCCGTTCTGACTCCCATTACAAAAGATAACAAGAGATATCTGGAAACAAAACGTGCTAAAATGGGCCATGTATACGGCTTGAACCTTATTCGCCCTGCAAGCAGCACCAGCACAAGCACAACAAATGGTAAACCAAACTTGGAGAATACTTCTACTGTACAGAATTCTGATGTTTCCATGCTTGGGAACTGATATGATGATCTGGTTTGCTCTTGGAATAGCAATACCTCAACAAATATATCAATTCTTGGTCATTACTTATTGTTCTTTGTACCAGAATAATTATTCCTTGGTGCTGATTATTTTACGGACATTCTTTTTGTCCTTGAATGTATACTAGCATGGATGAGAAGTAATGTAATTCACCTTGTCCTCGGTTAGTGAAACAAGAAAAAAGCAATAGACTCTGCAGATAACAAGGTCAGTATTTGCCCTTTGTGTTTACAACTAAACAAATAATTTAACCAAAGGAGTCTCTCAGAATAAAACGACAAAATGCATCGCGTAACCAAGGTTATATGACATGTTTTGTACTAATTGTTTTGGTGCAAAAGTAAGTTTTGTCCTTGTCTGAATATTAATTGTTGCCTTACTGTGATCGGGGGCAAATTTATTTCCAAACATGTCTTTATATCAAACTTTTGAATTCCACTTGCGGTTGTTGTATCTTGATTTTTGGGTGGTTCTAGACTTTTGGTACTCCCTCTGGTATTTGTACTTGGTGCCGGTTGGGCTCAGAGTTTAGAAAAGAGGGAAAGATTTTGAAATTTGTGATCAAAGCTATATACATGTGTGGCTATAAACATATAAGGAGTTTAAAATTAAAATTTTTTCAAGTATTAACACATAAATTGAGACAGACGAAGGGGTATTCTTGATTTCAAAAGATGACTACTCCTTTTAGTATAATAAGAAGTTAATTGGTTCAACAAATTTGGACTAATATCCCTGAAATGGATCAAGACGATTGCTTCAACAAAGAAAGATATAAGTTAATAGCTCTAAAACAATGATAGAATGTTGGTTTTTTCCATGGACTAATCGTGAATTGAAGTAAAGAAGCAATCTATAATGTGGTTTCATCAGCTGCTGCTAATTTTGAGGTGGACAAAATGTCAAAATGTCTGAGTCTCTCTCGAAGACAGCCATATCCTTTTCCTTCAAACCTATCCATGCTTCTATCCCATCACCAGATTTTGTATCGATCAGAGTGATTAATTCCGCAGGTTTGCTTACATCACTCACCCAGAATGGCTTTCCCCAACCAAAATCAGCTTCATACCAGGGGAATCTGCACCAACTAGTGCAGAAATACATGTCCATCTCGTGATTCTGATCACAAGGCATCTTGTAGTTGACAAACATAGAGGTAATATCATCGATGCTTGCCTTAGCAATGAAAGCAGATGTGTCCCTTGCCGTACTTCCTACCCTGTCAACATAGTCAGTTAACTCCATTCTCGACTGGTTTGCTTCAAGAGTAGCGATACCAGCGTGGCAGAAATTCCCTAGAGCATGTCCCACGGATGGTAAATTTGATTTTCCCCTCAAATTAACGGGAAATAATAAATGAGAATCCCTTGAATGCCCATGTTTGGCTGTTGAAATCCCTGTAAGAACCTTCCATATTAGCGACATAACCACCACCACTCGAGTAGGCCTCGGGAACATGGCACTTGAATTGATTCTTTCTTTGAGCCTTGCTATTGCTGAAGCATCAAAGACAAACCTCCGCGTCACAACCTTAGTGCCTCTGTCTGAAGAGGGTAAAATGTAAGGTACGGATAGCACTCTACTCGGAAAGAGCGATGGCAAGTGACCGAAACTTAGGAGGCAATCTTTCGCGGTGCCTGTTTGGCTAATGCTCGTCCATTCCTTGACAAATGTTCCTAAAGTGAAACCATCAGCCAGGATGTGTGACATTTGTATGCCCATGACTAGTCCTCCACAATTGAATAGGTTCACCTGGATACCAAGCAATGGACTTGATGTCTGATCCATTTCAGGAAGAAGATCATTCAAGAGCTCAGTCTTGGGTTCTTGATGGAGAAATTCAGCAAGATCAGCATTGACTTTGGTTTCGACATACTCAACGCCTTCATCATTGCAGTGAATTGAGAGTTCATCTTCTCTAAATCTTCCAGCTAGAGGGTAAAACTTGGTTAGCGTCTCCTCCAAAGATTTTTGAAGCTTATCACATCTTTCGGCAATTATTCCTTCACTGGTTGGCAAGTAGTGGAAGAGTATTGGCACATGTTGACGAGAAGCCATCTGATCGAACAATGAAAGCTTGAGGATCCGAAAATGATTCGGGGTAGGACTTGAGGGCTTCAACATTTTCCTAGTCTGAATTTCAATCTCTAACTTGGCCATAAGGATTCCTTTGGTGGATTGACAACAAACAACAGAGTATTTGTATTCTTAATGAAAAGGAGCAAAATGGTCTCTACTGGAGTTACTTTGATTGTTTTGTAATTTATCAACTTGTTTGTTTATGAATATTAAGGGGTTTCTTCTTATATAGGCCTGCAACCGCGTAGTTTACTGCAAATATTCATAAAGTTTCAACACTACAGACAACCCAACGTGTGTTGCATTTCTCCCAACTTTTCAGGCCTTAGTTTATTGCTCATGATTAATAAACATAGCATAAAAAATATTTGTTAATCAATATTATTTCACCTTCATGTGCCACTTCCTTCCACTCTCCGTGTTCATCGAGTTTCTAATCAATATTATTTCGCCTTAATCGAGGATGGACGCACATGATTAAATAGTATATACATAAATGACGTGCAAATCGTGCATCTCAATTCAACGATATGCACTTTCTCAAGCCTTTTTTTCTCTCTTTTAAAAATTGAGTTTAATAATATCAACTTGCCAATACACCAACTTAGAAAATCACGTTAATTATTTGAACTGCTTTTAATTAACATGAACTCGTTAAAGTAATTGAATTGATTACTTATTTCTTCAATTTATGCGCACCTCAACTTCATCGTATTCTAATACCCCTAAACAAGTGACGAGTGTACGATTACTTTAATTTTAAATTTCCTTGTATAATGTATTACATTATAGTTTTTTTAATAGCAAATTAAATAGGTGCAGATTTGGGATATCAAAATTTCCTCAACTTCAATGAGCTAAATCATAGTTGGAACATCCGATCGAAACTTCAAATTTTAGCCCCAAATCCTATGATTTGAAGTTTTGCTCACATTTGCTTCAACAACAAAGAGAGACTGCTTTACACATTGATTAATTGTTTCTCTGAGCCTAACAACTCCCATATGAATGAAATCCCAACTCTATCCGCCATATTTTCTATCAAACAGTATTTACAGAAAGAGCTCATCTGCAAATGCTTCATCAATCTTGGAGATAAATGAGACTGTTTCCTAATCTTGCCTCTCATCGTCACTATCATGCAAAAGAACACCTCGGACTCTGGCCCTGTAAACCGAGCAACTAGTCATTCAAGTAACGCATGTAAGATCAATGTAAGGATCAATTGAATTAGCATTTACCTACGATGTGCTGGTACCACACGGTTAGCCACCTTTGTAGAGGGAGGTTGGGCTGCTTGCTTAACTGCAATTGGGTAAAGTATGAACGCTCTAATAGATTAAAATGCAGTAATATCTATAAGCAGACTACAAGGAGCACAATCAGTGATTGTTCAGGGTAAAATCGAATGCCATTTATACAGGCCCGTAGACATCACATGAAGGATGTGAATTGTTCTCCTACACAAGTATAGAATAATAGACAAGAAAAACAATAGGACAATATCAAGAAGTCTGAGACAGCCAGAGAAAAAGTATAACCAGCAAATAGCACCAAGCAGGAAAATTATCAGAAAGAGCCTTTCATATAGAAATTGTTGGAAGTTTACTAATTGTACCATCAAGTTCCTTTTGTCCTTTATCCTAATTAATAAACTAGCAAAGGCTTTGATGATTTGGTATGTAATACAGGGACATCACTAATCTAAACTTGTTCAAATGGTAGTTGAAGAATAGAAATTCAATCTGTTCTAGCCATTTCAACTTTCCACTACAAAATGGACATATTTTTTACTATACCTGGTGACTCTAGTGAGCTACTGACAGTTGCAGTATCTGAGGCTATGTTTTCAGTAATCTTTTGTATTTTCTGTCTTTTTGAGTACAGAAGTGCATTGAGTTGTGTCTGGGCAATTTCATTCTTTTCCTGCAAAGTAAAGAAAGCAACTATAAAAAAACATAATGGCTACATCATAATAGAAAACGAATTAATTGACATTGCATGTACTTCCATTAATGGACTAAAAGCATGTTTGGATGAGCTTATTTCTTTTGATTTATAAGCCAAAAGCCACAAGTTATTGGATGGTGAACAACTTTTTTTTCCCTTTAAAAAAAAGGGAATAAACATGTTCTATCAAATAGAAAGGACAAAAGGAAATGATTAATTGTATGATAATATGACCAAAAACCTGGAGTTCCCCATGAATAAATGAAATTGCATAATGAAAATAAAAACAAACATGTATGCATTTGCAAAGCAACTAGCATAGACAAAGCCAAATTTCACAGTAGTTTATGGCTGATTGAAAAAAGATTACCTTTTCTTCTGATAAAACATTTGTCAACTCAGAGCATCGTTGTTTCTCTGCAGAGAGAACCACAAGAAAATGAAATGCACTCTCAAAAAGATAATCTATTGTCAGCTACATGAAGTCGTCAAGAGCCAAAAGGAACTTGCAGACTTATTTGCTCACAAACAGGTCAGAATACGGAAAAAGTTAAGCATAGCTGTGACAGTAAATGAACAATTTGAGGAAATTGAGCAAAACTGCAGAATTTTGATAAATTGTTCTATGAAGGTTCTAAGATTGAACGAATGCAGGGTTGCGCAATATGTTTACTTTTTTTAATTAGGTTAGACCTATGCTGGAGGTGCAAAAGGGGACTTGGAAAATTGAACCTTGCTAGAGTAGTGATTCTGAAAAGAAAAGACTGTCAACCAGAGTATACAAGAGGGAATGATACTTTTTTTAAAACAAATACATTTCACACTTCTGGCAGAGTAAAAGTTGATGACACCACCTGATCGCATTTTTGTTTTCAATCTAAGATCACTCTTTCAGGAAGTGCAAAAGCATGACAGAATTCCTAGGTTCTAAGTGAGTAGGGAAAAGCGAACCACACGCTTCTCCAAACTAAGGTGCACAATTTACAGAAATTGCAAAAATTACCTAACATATAAGAGTGTGGTAAATATAAGAAACTTTACCATCAATACAACTAAATATAAATAACCAATGTACAACCATGATAAAAGTGAACAAACGGAAATGAAATATCATTAGAACATTAATTCAACCACCTCATGCGAAGACACCTTGAAAAATTGATGTATGATTTCCAAGTAATTAGCCAAAAGGATCAATTTGCAACATCATTTCATATCTAGCTTTAATCGCAGAGATTCCTTTTATCATTCTCCTAAGAATCAGTCTATAAATCGGGAAGTGGAGGACAAAAATATGACATACCTGCTTATCAAATAAAATGAAATAGAGAACAATCAAAAATATAGAAAAGGAATCATCAAGAACAAGAGAGTAGAAGAGACGAACAAAAGAGAAGCTTAAAAGCTCAACAGCATAAAAAGACGACTTGCCCAAAGAAGTAGAAAAGGAAGAAACAATCATCTTGATGAAGAAAAACAGCAAATCAAGAAAAACAAAGAAAAGAATAAGAGCGGTCGTAAACCGAACTCTAGAGGAGAAGAAGAGACAATGAAGGAAAACTCAGGCATATCTGGAGAAAAATCCTAACAATGCTCAGATAGTGAAACACTACCCTGAGTACCCTCGTTTCTCTTTTTCTCATCATTTCAGGTCAAACAAAAACGTAGTGGCTTCTCACTATGCGATTATTCAAGGCATACACTCTTTGAATTACTTTGTCACACCCACGAAGATAAAGAACCTCCCGCTTCACATTGCTACATTGCTTTAAGCGACAGACCTGTTGTTTTAATGACACTGGCTAAAATATATACTCCCTCTCCCATATTAACTGACTTTTTAAAATAATGCACACATATTAAGAAAAGCATTCAAAGACAAAATTTACACCATACTTTTCACTATTGTCCTTTGTCAAATCATAAACATGTAGTGTAATATAAAACTTCAATAAATGAAAGGGCAAGTATGAAAGAAGTTTCAAACATTCTTTTTGAACTTTGAACAATTCAACTATTTTGAACATTGAAAAAAGTCTTAAAAATTCAATTAAATTTGAGACGGAGAGAGTACTAAGTAGTTCACACTGATCTAATAGAAAGTCTTAGTGACATTCCTTATTACTTGACTTCATGTCTTTCCCATGTGTAGAAATTGAGATGGCCTTTGTTATATATGTGGGAAGATACTTAAAAGACTGAAGTAGGAAAAGCAAAGAGATATAGACAGGCTATTTCTGCTTTTCTTGAAGAACGTGAAAAGAGGCAGCATTGGGGCCTGACTGTCTAATCTTGAAATGGCAACACTGATGACACCAAAAACAGCTGGAAATACTTTCCACAAGCTTTAACCAATTAATTACAGATATTCATCAATTAAATTAAATACATAAAACATTACTTATGGATGAGGGTACCCACCAGCTTTAAGCAAATTATGTACATTTGTTAATGTTCTGTAGAGCTCCAGAGAAAGATTTGCCATTGCCTCAGTTGCTGCAGTATCCACCAGTTTACTAAGTGATATAGTGATTCTTGGCATCCCCTTTGCTTTCTGGGCAACCAATTTCGCAAGTGCAGCTCCTAAAAGAAAGGGGGAAAAAGTTTGAAATCCCAAATATTCAAAAGTTCCAACCAAGAAACTGCTTATCCCTAATCCGGATTACTTTGCATATATACAATACAAGATGCCATTTCCAGAGTCTATCAACTCAGCTCTTCAAACCTTTGCTACCGCACTGCCGGTCATTCGAAGATCAAAGAAATGGAACCTAGAGAGAGAAGAAAAGCTTAGCGAGGAGATCAGGAATGAGGCGGAGATCGACGGCATTCCAAAGGTAAGACGACGACGAGATTCCTCTGAGAATCGGGTACAAGAACGTATTGTCGCCGCAGTTAACGGAAGAGTCCGATTCATCCAAATTCTAAAAGAGACAGCAGAAACATAAGAGGAAAGCTAATTATTATCATTGCGCATGAAGAAGATTGATAAGAAGTTCACCTAAACCAATAATATGTCTGTATATTTTTCAGGATCTGACATAAAAACTGACTTCATATATTGGTTTTATCAGTTAATTCGACAACCTCATACATCTGAATAAGCTAGAGAACTTGGATCCACTTCTAGAGAGTCTGGAGAATTACAGGATGCAATAATAAAGGTCAGAAAAACTTGTGGTCAAGATGGTATCCCTACAGAGGTTTGGAAGAGCCTTAAAGAGCTTGGAGTGGTATAGCTTACCAAGTAATTCAATGTGAAATGAAGGAGTAGAAAGATGTTAAACAAGTGAAGAAAATATACCTTTGGTTCTAATACATAAGAGCAAAGAAGTATTGAGTTATGTAAGCAATCATTGCAGCAAATTATGAGTCATGATAAACTTTTAGGAAAAACTGATAGAGCATATACTTGGGACATTTACGAGGACTATGGACAACTGATATATTTATGTCCGATAGATCTTCAACAGAAGTAATATTTTCAGCAAATTAGTTACATGAAAATTATAAAGAGAAAAAGATGTACCTTTACCTGATATTCATTGACTCAAGAAAACATATGCTAGAGTGACAAAAAAGAATCTCAAGGTGTTGAAGAAGAAAGAAATTCATATCAAATATATAAACTTCATAAAAGAGAAGTACAAATCGTATCACAAGTGTGAAAATAACGTAAAGAGACATAGACGAGTTTCTAATAACCATATGCTTAGACTAGATATCTGACTTAAACCCGTACTTGTTGACTATTGTTTCACCTTCGGAACATCTGCAAATTTAAACATTAAATTTATTGGAGATATGCTTTTTCATTTATCAAAAACCTAGGGGATATGCATCCTGTGAAGAAGAGGAAAGAGAAAAGGAAAATGGGTATACATACCACTGCACAAATTTGAAGGAAAAAAAAAATTAAAGATCACCTCCAACTTTTGACTGTCCATCCATAACAAGCTTCACATCTTCAGACTTTACAGCAGCTATGAGGTAATCCACAAAGTCAGACCAAGAGCCTCCTATACCAGTTCTGTCCCTCTGAATAGAAAGATACTAAACTGGTGACTATGATTTGAACTCAAAATAAGATCTCAAAAGAACAATGATTACAAATAAAACCACCAAAAAGATGGCTTACACAAAGACAATTATGCAACAATTAATTAGTCACAATAAGCACATTTAATGTATGTTATATTCTCTTTTCTGTCAATCAGCTTTTATTCCCTTTATCTCAAGAATATGCAAAATGTGTCCTGTCCCTAATTTCATCAACTAGTAATATTTGTTTCAAAGAAAATAATCAACATGTCCCAAGTCATATCGTAGGTATTTATGGAATTATCAAAATATCATTCAGTTCAATATGAAGTAAGGAGAAAGTTCAGTTAGGGTTCATCTACAAAGCACGAGTTTTCATCCTAATAGCAGTACAAGCATCGGGATATATATATACATATATATATATATTTTTTTTTTTTTGATAAGGTAAATTAAATTTGTGCTTAAATCCTTGATTTGGTTTTCCCTATCTATCCTTGTATTTCCATCCCCCTATCATTTATATCACTTGGTTAAGTCTTGCTCTAAATCTATCCACATCATAGACCTTTCTAAATGTAAAGGTCAATATTAAATGTAGAGGCTATAGAACAATCAAATGCACAAAATATCATCAATTCTTCTGTTAACTGTTTCTCAAAAATTAAAAAAAAAAAATCATCAATTCTTTACAAAGAAACACCTCAGCGTTCTTGCAAGTTAGGAATAGAGCAGAATATCTTGAAAATTGAAGGTAACTTTTGCAGGAGAAGCTGATAATAGAATTGAAGAGCCCAAACTAAAAAGGAAAGTAGAAAGTTGAATAGGAGTAACAAGGGCAAACCATATCTTCAAGCTCCTGCGCAGACTTCAAAGCGTCCCATGTATTTGAATGGAAGTCAGTGGCGCAGACACGGAGAGTAGAGGGATCACTCGGCAATCCATGGACATGAAAGAGGAAAGGCTTCAAAGGGGTTTTGTGAGGTGCTGACCACTCTGCATTTAGTCTCCCAAAAATTGGTTCCATTTCATCAAACCCCATTCCCAAATTTCTCTCTACACAAACTAGGATCGATTTTGTGAAATAAGGGGTTTTAATAGGTTGATTGCTATTACAGAAAGCAAATTTTTGTGGTTTTCCTCAGGGCAGAAAGTCGATAGCTTCTGGTATACTGTACAATTTCAACTTCGAGGCTTCACCCGCCATAGACTCTGATGTTGAAACTGGGAGTTTTAATTAAAGGCGACAAAAATTATTCAAACTCTAGAACTGATCCCACAAAAAAATACTCCTATTATTTTTTCAGTCCACGAAGAAAGCTAAAAAAAGTCCATTTAGTAAGGAGCCCTAGTCAATATGTTGGTCCATTTACGGTTGTTATATTTCTTCATGGCTTCTCTATATTATTTTATATTATATTTTAATAAATATATATTTAATATATTGTATTATTATTTATTATTACTTAATGTTTGATATTTATAATTTTGATTAATTAAATTGTAGAGCAATTATGAATAGGTAAATTAAATTTAAATAGTAAATAAAAATAAAATAAGAAAAAAATATTAAAATAATTATACAATCACACCAAATTATGAGTCTTATTCTCATCACTATCTAAAAATGAATTTAAATAATTTAATATATACAATTAAAGAAAAAGAGTGGATAATGCTCTTGCATACTAGTATCCTTAATTTATACTTTAGTCCAAAAAGATGATGAGATACTAATTATGCATCTTATTAGAGAGAAGAAATCTGAGTTTAAGCTGATTTGTATCAATTCTCTTAGGAGTCAAATGTTTCTTTGGACAAAATGTCAGGGTCTTTCTCGAATTCAACCATGTCGTGTTTCTTCAAACCAATCCATGCTTCTACTCCATCACCATCAGACTAATTCCTTCATAATTTTTGCCAACACTGCTCACCCAGGACGGTTTTCCCCAACCAAAGTCCGCTTATACCATGGACACCTACACCAACTTGTACTCGGATAATTATCTACATCTTTCTGACCAAGTTTGTTTACGACTTCTGTGCCATAGGCAACGGAGAGAGAGGTAATATCATCGATGCTTGCCTTACCAATGCTTGCAGCTATGTCCCTTGTTGTACTTCCTACCACGTCAACAAAGTCGGTTAACTCCTTCCTTGACTGGTTTGCGTCAAGTGCAGCAACTACAGTTGTTAAAATTATAAAGTGTAACTTTTGGAAAATTATAGAATAGTGTAGAATATTATAGATAAAAGTTAGGAGATATT
>JAPFFP010000001.1:32618443-32638636 GCA_026153255.1 Solanum medicagineum
CATCTAGCATTCACGTGATCACATCATAGAATTAGAGGCACATTATATTCATAATTTTTATCGATCGATGCGGGTACATGAGTAGAGATTTTGATGATATTAAGACTACATGCAAATTAAAGCAGAGAAGAAAATATCACGTAAGAAGATAGTAAGTAATTATTATAGTAGTATAATCCAAATCTAGTTTGGAATTGGAGAAGAAAACGATAAAATGTGAGGGTCTTTCTCGAATTGAGGCATGACATTCTCCTCCAAAGAAACCCATCAGAAGAATTACTCGATGATGGATCTCACTTTCCCCAACCAAAGTCAGGGGAATTAGTGCACATATTAACAACTAATGAGGAAAGGGTAAAACTTGGTTCCAAAGATTTTTTGAAGTGACATGCTATCGTTATCCCTTGGCGTATATCGAACAACGAAAGCTTGAGGGTCCGCAGATGATTAACATTTTCCTTGTCTCAATTTGTATTTCTAACTTGGCCATTTGGTAGTAAATTAATGGACAATAAAAACTCAACCTCTTCAACTATTAAAATTGAGTATATTTATTTTGGCCAACATGAAAAGTGTTGACATATCTAGTTTTTCAAATAAGATTCCAAATGTACGGTCTCTTCAGAATAAAAGAAAGTAATGTTTTTCATGGTAAATATTAACATTAATCTGAATTGTCTCTAAAACTGAAAAATATAGATGGCCTCTTCTTTTATGATATTTGAGGCACAAAAAATAAAATAAAATATGTACTTCTACTACAGTATTAATTTTTGCCTCATTTGGGCTTTTCCATTTTCTCAATAAAAGGTTCAACCATTTTCTCCAAGTCCTTTAGGTCTTGCTCCATATCTTCAACCTGTTGGCCCATACAATATTAGAGAGACTAAATCAGAAAGGAAAAGTTAGAAATTATTTATTCTTAATAGACTCAATCAACTTAATGGACCCATTACCCAAATTATTTACCTTTCTATCCATTTACCCCTTTTTATTTCGCGTGCTGACCTTGGCATAAATATTATGAAATATATTCTAGCGGTATCATATAGAATGAGCTCAATCCTTTGTGATACTCTGGCGGTGTATTGATACCCAATTGGTATATAGGATTTTCTTTTAAGAAACAAATAAAAACTTATTAAACTCTAAAATAGTAAAAAATATATTTGTTATATACTCTGTCGGTATATTTGTACCATATCGATATCATATAGGATTGAGTTTAATCATCTGTGGTACCATATTGGTATATGTATACTCTATTGGTATATCATACAATCAGGTGCTGACGTCAACGTGACGTCAGCGCGCGAATTTTAATATTAGGAGCGACAAAATTTTAATAGTATGGGGTACAAAATGTAAAGGAATATATGAATGTAAATAGTTTGTTTTAAAGTGTACAAACTTAGTTTTCCCAACCAGAAAAAAATTATTAACAAATTAAGATGATGATTTTTACGACAAATGATATCGATAAAATAATTTGGTTTGCAAACCTTGTGAATGAAATTAGAAGTAAGTTGAGCATCTTTAGCAACCACAGCAGATGCATTTTCAATTTCTACCGCTGCTTCTTTCAGTAGGCTATTTTCAGGCAGCTTAACGGCAACCCCTGCCATTGCATTTTCCGTTTTACTCGCCACCAGGGCTACTACCTCTGCAGCTTCTTCCACCTCTTCCGCCACCTTCTCTACCTCTCCTGAATAAACAAATCTCTGAACAGATTGGAATGTAGACATTTTGGATTCTGAGTTTTGAAACATGCTGTAAAAATCCAGCCCACTAGTAATATTGTCCACTTTGGGACTGTGCCCGAATAGATAACGTCTGTCTACTCATATCTTTTGTGCTTTGCTGATTTAACTTCTATCTAGAGATGAGTAGTCACACATTCGAAACTATTCAATATGCATTAAAATTACAAAAATCCATACCTTCAATTCTTCGAAAGCTGTCCCAGTTTTTCTTCCAAAACGGAAGGAATATTGATAGTATGGATCCCAAAAGCCATTTTGCCCTGTAATACTACACTAGATCAATGACTATAATTGGAGAATATTTTTTTTCTTCTGACAATAATTAATTGCATACCGAGCAAATAAATTGGGCTTAGAAGATGCTGTGGCATCTACTGGAGGAGTGTTGCATACTTCATTCTTTCCCCTTAAAGATACAATCAAGAACCCAAGATTCAATCTTTTTTTATAAAAGGTAATAAACAAGTGATGTTTTTGCTTATCTAAACAAAAAATGAGTAGAGAAGAATTAATTACTGATCTTTCTTATTGGGTATTCGAAACGCTCCTGAACTGATAAACCGTAATCCTGGTGTTGCGGAGCCACAGTAATAGAACCTCGTAGTTGGAACTATGTCATGGCGGCCCTGTAACTGAGAGGATGTAGCATTGAAGCGAACTCTATGGTATTGGTGAAGCAACATAACAAGACTTCGGGGAGATGAAGGATTTGCAACCATGATCACCAACAAAATACAAGCGCGATTTTAGTATGAGGAAAGAGAAGAAATCAGACACGAACGAATTGCTGTAATTTGAACAGTTAACATATAACTTCAGAACTGATTGCAATAACTAATCTTTCTAAAAGTGCTTTCTTTTAAGGAGATTTTGGACAGAGGAATCTGTAACTGTAAAGGCCAATAAGTTAGGGCTTAACATGTGATGAACAGGATCCCAACACGCCAAGAAATGAAAGAATTGCTTATTTTATTTACTACTCCCTCCATCTGACATACACCCTTTCTGTTTTTTGTTCGTTCAAAAAAAAGTGTTACCTTACTATAATTGAAAATAATTTAACTTTAAAATTCTGTTTTTACCTTAATGAAATGATTCTCAGTCATTTAAATATCTAAGATTGATTTTCGACCACAAATTTTAGAAATCTTGTTTTTTCCTTAAATATCGTGTCAAGTCAAAGAATGTTACTTAAAATGCGACCAAGGGAGTACTATTTTTTACCTTAAGCTAAAAGTAACCTTAAAAATTGCCTTACAAGTAACCTGTTCCTTGCAAGCTAAAAACATTGTGGAACTCTTTTATTTTTTAATAGTACCTTAGCTTCTTGCATAAGTCAATAAAAATGTGATGAAGCAACAAGCACATTCTTATGCAAACATTAAAAATCTATTGCTCCTAAACAGAAAAGAAAAGCGAAATGAAAACATATTGTTATTTCTTCACAATATACTAGACTTCACAGAAGTCCAATAAGAAGAAACACGAAAAAGAAAAGGAGAAAACACAGATGGCACTCATGGTTATGATACAATTTCGTTGGGAACTAGGCTGGAAGACCCCAGTAGCTATATGTAAGTTTCTTCTAATCTGTCATCAAACAATTAGCTGCAGCCATGGCGTTCCATATTGATCGAAAGCTCATCTTTGAATCTCTTGATAATTCCACCAGCAGAACTTGTAGCAGCTAATATTGCAACCTAGAGGTGTATCATTCTATAGTTTGTCACTGTCATGTTTTTATATTTGCCCGAGTATTTGTCTGCTTCCAGAACTCGAACCACCAGCACTACCAAATTTCACACCCAAAGTTCCTCCTTTTACAGTCTCCGAGTAAATATACTGTTTCCATCTTCTTGATCCTTCTAATTTCAATCTTAGGCATTGCTGACAGCATATTTTGTCCCTACATCATCCACAAATTCCGCAACTAAAGATTTTCTTCACAACTGGAGCAAAAACTAGTGGTAGTAGAAGAAGAGTTTAGTGGTATTCAATCAGTGAGTCTTCAGCAATCAGTCATCAGCACCATCACTATACGCAAGTATAAAAGAGGTGAAGGGCTAATTGAAGGAATAGAGTGTTCTGTTTGCTCGAGTGAATTTCTAGAAGATGAAACTCTTCGGATTTTGCCAAAGTGTAACATTGCTTTCCACATGCCTTGCTTGACACTTGCTCAAATCACACACCAATTGTCCTATGTGCCGGGCCGGTATTGTCATCACAATTCCCGCCACTGCACCTTTCATGGTGAGAAATATGTGACCATCTCATCTAAAAGCTTAAAATGTAGAAAACACACTTTTATTTACTTTATAATTCTTTAACCTAATTAGAAAGAGTACACTTCATTTACTTTTAACATTAGCATGCCTCTTAGCATATATTTAGACTTAATTCTTTTCCATGAGCTAAATACTTGGTTTTTTTTATAATAGATAGCAATGAGATTCAAACTCAAGATCTTTGCCTGCAATAACATAATCATGAAATGTGGTAACTACCTTATATAAAAACTATGTTATTAGACAAAGTATACTTTATTTTCTTAGTTATCTCTACACTGCAGAATTTAGCTGTGAGACTTGAACAGGAAACTCGTTCAGGAATCTCATAAAATACCATGGTATTAAGGATTGACAGTCGATATAAAGGCGAGTCAGGAGATCTAAGTACTTTGAGTATCAGTGTGAGTTCAAAGGACTGTGTCAAATCCTCCTGAAGTCTGAAGGAGAGTTAAATAAGGTGCATGATGGAAGATATGCTTAACAGTGGAAGCAAGAATCCAGAAATTCTGCACCAGAATCTTTGCACGTAAGATAGACAGCATACATATCACAATTTATTTAACCGTAGATCAACTAATACCTCTTGAAGCATGTGATAATCCCATGAAAATCTTAATCCGCAATCTTCTGCTCTGTGACCCACGTGACAACTGGACTTAAGATTCATGAGGAAAAGTCAGCGTCTCAGAGAATTGGCGTTTGTTCTAATTAGACTTGTATACACTAGAATAAAAGATGGTACAACATTTCATTGAAATTATATCCATGATGATGCTAGAACTTGTTAAAGCAGAGAGCTTTTTATATTATCAATGTCCAACTTGCCATGAGCCAGCTTAAATTGGGCGAACAAAGGAGGAAAAATAATGGCAGCTTCTGTAAATATGTCTTAATCAGCCGTCCAATAAACAAAAAAGTCCAACAAGAAGAAACATAGAAATGAAAAAGCAGGAGAAAAAGAAAAAACAAAAGGCCTTCATTGTCATGTTATAATTTCGTTAGGAACTAGGATGTAAGATTTTCTATATTTTCTCTTGCACACAAAATCTGAAACCAGTCATAAGCCCGCAGCTATATGTATGTTTCTTCTCATCTCTTGTTATAGAATTAGCTGCAGCCATGGCATTCCGTATTGATCGAAAGTTCTTCTTTGAATCTCTTGATAATTCCACCGGCAAAACTTGTGACAACTATTATTGCAACCCAGAGGTGTATCATTCTAGTATTTGTCCACTGTCATGTTGTTATATTTGCCAGGGTATTTGTCTTGTTCCAGAAATCGATCTACCGCCACTGCCACAAAATTTCACAACCGGAGTTCCTCAATCGCAGTCTCCACATAAAAACGCTGCTTCCATCTTCTTGATCCTTCTATTTACTGGCTTAGGCATTGGTGTCTACATATTTTGTTGCTTTGTCATTCGCAAATTACAGAGCTCAGGAACTTCACAACCGGAGCAGCAACTAGTAGAAGAAGAAGAAGAGTTAACAGATATTCGAACAGTTGGTCTTCAGCCATCAGTCATCAGCACCATCACAATCCGCAAGTATAGAAGAGGTGAAGGGCTAATTGAAGGAACAGAGTGCTCTATTTGCTTGAGTGAGTTTCAAGAAGATCAAATTCTTAGGATTTTGCCAAAGTGTAACCATGTTTTTCACATTCCTTGCATCGACACTTGGCTTAGATCACACACCAATTGTCCAATGTGCCGTGCTGGCATTGTCATCACAATACCCGCGACTACAGCTTTTGATTGATCTAAACGTGTGACCATTTCATCTAAAAGCTCCATTGTCGAAAACACACTTTAATTTACTATTTTACTCTATGACTGCATTAGAAATGATATGCTTTTATTTACTAAATTATGACATCAACACACCTCTATGCTTATACTCGGACTTAATTCTTTAGCACGAGCTAAATATATGGCTTTCTAAATAATGGACAACAAATGAGATTCAAATTCAGAATGTTTGCCTACTTTTATAACATATCGGTAATAAAATGTGTGACTATCTTATGTAAAAACTAGTTAGTAGACAGAGTACATTCTAAGATAGGCAACATACTTATCACATTTTATTGAAACGTAAATCGAGGAATACCCCTTGACGCGTGCGATAATCCCATGAACATCTTTGATCCGCAATGTTCTGTTGTGCGATCTCAATAATAACGTGTCCGCTTTTCCGGAAACTGAAGTTGCAAATTTCTCTTTTTCTTTTCTTGTTCCAACTGGACAGAATGTTGAGCTAATTTCTTGCAAATTAAGTGAAGTAATTAGCAAGCACGTATCCCCAAAATAAAACAACCCCGTGAATCAATGACGAAGAATTCCAATTTCTGATGACCTACTTTCTCAAAGTATGTGTAAGCAATTTATAGGAACAAGTAAATCCTACACATTCAACCAAGCAAGAATTCGTTGGGAAATATTCACAGTCACTTGTTTGAATTTTGTAATGCCAGAAAACCCCTAATTTTCCCCAAAAACAAAATACATGAATTTTCTTGATCCAACTCTCAAAATTCTGTTTTCTTTCTGTCTGGACAATAATGATGCACAAGACTGCAATTTAATAGACTTTCACTCACCTTATACAAATAAAAAAAATTATGTTTTACCCCCTTACATTGATTTTCCTTTTTTCCAAACCTTAATTGGGTTAATGTGATCATCTGAACACCCCATGCGGAATCTATACGAGGATAAAATAATTTTTTTCCATATAGAAGATAATGAAGTTCGACTAGTTCGTTTGTTTACTTTTTCATATTAGTGAACATTTTGGTCCACCATTGTGGGGATCATAGCAATAATTCTTGCATTAGTAATGCATGTATTAATCATGCTTGTATTAATTATATATAAAATATTTTTATGCATTGTTTGGTTGGATGCATTAGAAATAGCATGTATTGCATTAAAAAGTATGGAATTTGTGTAAGTTGCCTTTAAAAAATTTATTTACAACATATTCTCTACATTTATGAGGTAAAAGATGTAAAATAAGTTTTGAGGGACAGTTTGATCTTTAATTATGTTAATGCACGCATTAAAATCATTGCATTACTAATACCTAGAAATCTATGGTATTAGTAATGCCCTCTTTATACATAATAAAGCGTATAGTTATGCACAGAATAAAAATATGTATCACACAAGGTATTAGTGATACAAAAAATTGATGCATACATTATTTTCTTCAACACACTCTACCATACGAGTTCTAAGATAGTTATTAAAGTGAGTAAACACCATATGATAAATTAACTCCATATAGTATGCTGTAAAGTTGACTATTCCATTTTCCACCGTCAGGTGTTAATTAGAGCAGTAAATATCTAAACCTGTTCAGGTTTGGTGGGACAAGCAGGAAAAAAATGGAAGCTTATTAAATCAGTCCTCCATTATCAGCCGCCTTGTATTACTACCCTACCTTAAAGTCAAATAACAACGAACACAAAAAACAAATGTCTTTCATCCATGTAACAGTTTCGTTAGAAACTAGGCTGCTGGAAAAAAAATGCCATAATCCTAAGATGCTCTGTTTTCTTCACAGAAACAATTAGCAGCAGCCATGGCCTTTCATGATCGAAAGCTGATCTTTGAATCTCTTGATGAATCCACTGGTAAAACTTGTAGCAGTTATTATTGCAACCCAAAAGAGAATCCTTCTGGAATTTGTCCAATTTCATGTCTATATATTTGTTACCCAATTTGTAACTTTCCCCTGTTCTCTGAAATCCATCCACCATTGCCACCAAACTTCTTCACCCCTAAAGTTCCTCTTCCTCAGTCTCCACATAAATCCATCATTCCCATATTCTTGATTATTCTATTTTCCGTGTTGGCTACTTCTTTCTTTCTTTTTTGTTGCTTCGTTGTTTACAGGATTTGGAAGGCGAGAATTTTGTCACGACTGCAACAGCGAGTTGACGAAGAAGAAGATGATGAGTTCAGTGATATTGTTGATGAAGATATTCATGGACCTATGGTGGATCATCCTATATGGTATATTCGAACAGTGGGTCTACAGCCATCGATCATCAGCGCCATCACAATTTGCAAGTATAAAAGAGGGGAAGGATTAATTGAAGGAACAGAGTGCTCTGTTTGCTTGAGTGAATTTCAAGAAGATGAAACTCTTAGGATTTTGCCAAAGTGTAACCATGCTTTTCACATACCTTGCATCGACACTTGGCTTAGATCACACACCAATTGTCCCATGTGCCGTGCCGGCATCGTCATCCCCCACGTTGCCGCCGTGTCATCGCCCCAACAGGTATTCATCAAGATTGTTCTTTCTGATTTCACTTTTATCTGAACATTGAAATTGGTGGAAAGAGTACACTTTTATTTACTAGTTATGTTAGTATTGCAGAATTCAGAGCCGAGAAATGAAGAAGCAGCTCATGAGGGAATTTCAGAGAATGGCATGGAATTAACTCTTGACATGGAAAATGAAGGTGAGTCATTGGAAGAACTTAATGCTATGGATATCACTGAAAATTCCAAGGAAGAAGTATTGAGTGAATTTTGTGCATCAAGAAGATCAGCATCTTTGGAATCTATATCTTCAGTATCACAGAGTACTTTTGATGACAATGAGATAGCTGGAATGAAAAGTCTCTGTGCTGACAGAGTAATACAAAAACAGCAATGATAAGAAGAAGCCAGAGTGCTGTTCTTCTTCGGTGAAGTTCATCCATTTCTTTCTTTTTTGCCTTTTCTTAGATAATCTTTAAAGCGAGACATGTGAAAATTCCAAATGTCTCAACAACTCTCATAAACATGAGAGTTTTCCCTTTGGTTATCAAAATTAATACTTCAAAAAAAGTAAAATACTATTAGATACTGAATATTAGTTGTAATAAGTGCAGTAGTATAAAAAAGTTTGATGAGGCTGATGAGAAATGGAGATCAGCCAGAGAAAAAAGAATTTCTCTTAACGAAATTAATGCAATGCACCCAAGGGTCTGACCTATGACACCTCAGGTTCAAATCTTCCGTGGAGACAAGAACAATAGGTGATTCTTCTCATATATCCTAATTTTGATTGACAGATTCATGTTATTAGTGAGAGGTGGCAAGTATCCCATGAAATTAGTTGAGATACGTGATAGTTGATTCGCACATCATAGAAATGATGACGCGAAGGTTTTGAATATGAAAAATTCTTGGAAGGTAGCGTTTTTCCTAAATAGAACCTTGCTAGGTGTGAATTTAAATTAATTGAGCTCTTAAAAGATCGATGGCACCAAGGCTAAAAGGAAAAGGTAAGGTGTGAAAGGTTCTAAAACCACTTTATCGTTGAAGATGGAGGCGAGGGAAGACAGAAGAAATAGCATGATTAGTAACCTCCTGCGGCACTCTTCTTGTGAAATTAGAAACTTGAAAAAAGAAAATTCTTTTGGTTAAGATAACTTGTGATGCTGTTCCTCCTCCATTTTGTTCACATAGGCTGTAGAAAATTGATTTCTTAATTGCGTTTGGTTTAGATTTATTTTATTGTGGTTGCAAATTAGGTGGTACATAACTATATCTCGACCTAGAAACATGTTTTTGGCTTGTGAATTTGGCCCCGAAACCAATACTGGAACTTATTATTATTATATATATTTTAGTATTACTCCTTCCATTTAAAAAAATAATAATCTGATTTGATTTGGCATGCAATTCAAGAAAAATAAAAAGATTTATGCTGATGGCATAATTTAATATGATACTAATAGGGTATCAATATATCCTCAGCGTATTGCAGAAGATTAAGATCATGTTGTACGGTATCAGTGTGGTATCAATATACCATCAGAGTATCACAGAAGATTATTTCATAACTGTTTTATGTTGATGTCATGCTAATGTCATGGACGAAGAAAAAGAGGGAAAGTAGGGTAAACAGTTTGGATCATGCATCCATAAAAGGGTATATAATTTGAGTTGGATCTAATTTGAGTAAAAAGTTTTTCAATAAATCTATTTTACGTAGTTTTCTCTATTTAGTTCCGAAACCAATAAGTTAGGGTAAAAAATGTTTACTTATGTCACTTCTCAACCAAAAATATCCTTGTACAATTATAAATTTGTCGGATATAATCTATGTATTTGTAGAAGTTGAAACAATTGGTGGTGGTTGGTGGGTGGATAAAAGCACCGAACCAATAATTTAGCCTGTACAAATTAAAAATAGTATGAACTAAAAAACGCAATAAATCCTTTTAATGATTTCTACGATTTTCTATTGCTTCTCTAGAAAATATATTCTATTTTCTTGTTTCTGTTGTTCTCTCCGTCAACACCACATTGCATGATACGGGAAAAAAATATCCCAACCTATTCCCTAATTAGAAAAGAACAAAAGAAGACGATAATGAAACTTAATTCGCATCAGGCATTACGAAACTATAGCTTTAAATTGGGATCGGTCATTTTGTATTATTTTCTAACAAATATAAGCTATTGTTAGTTAAGAATGCATAATTAAATTTCAATTCATAAATTTTAAATTCTTATTGATATTTAGGGAATCATGAAGTAAACATAATAAGTCAAACGTGACTCTGCAGGGACAAAGCCAAATGTTGTCTTTCCGAACGTGACCTTTTGCACATTAATATTGATACTACATACACGGTATATCTAATTAAGAATTAAGAAGTTGCGTCATCTCTTCCATTACAAGTATAAAATTATTCACCAAATCTGGGAAGATGCACAAGTAGCCACTTAGCAAAGAGTTACATGGTTTTTAAAGTTTTAGCTGTCTCAATATCAATTCCGGCCATGGGGGCTAGAAATTAAAATTGCAAGGCTGTTGTTAAGCTTTGGCAAAACATAAAGGTTTGCAGTTTGAATGACTCTCAAATTCAAACATGAGATCTGAAATTATAGATTAATTTTGACCAAATTTAATTTAAACTTTTGACTTTTCAAATGAAGACTTTCGCTTGTGAAAGTATATTTTGCTTTGAGTTCAATTTCAGACTCGAAGCGAAGCAACATCATTACCAAGTCCAGTCTGATTCTAATTCGGAAGAAACGTGCATGGGAAAAAAAAGGAAGGATTAGTTCATGAAGAAACAAATTCTATAAATGTAGATTGAGAAGATGATGTATCGTAGACAACTTTATTTCTATATTTTGTGAAGGTAGAGATGTTTTCATTGACAAAATTCTCCTTTCAAGTAAATCATATAAAAAAAAGTATGTAAAACAAATACAATAGGAAAAAAGACATACTAAAAACAATTTAAAAAAAAAAACAATAAGTAGCTAATAACAATAAATAATACGAATAATTGCGGCAAATGAGAAGCGAGCAGGAAAAGATATGTATAATTGGGCACTTTTTAAAAGTCAATTTAATTAATTTTTAAAGTTGAATAGATTAAATTAATTTGATATTTTAAAATACAAATTTAAATACTAGCTACTTTTCTTTTTTTAATCTGTTTAAGAAAGAATGACCTATTTTTTTTTTAACAAATTTTCATTTCACCTTTCCACGTGGCATGCTTAAGATCACAAGATAAAGTGTAATTTTTAGTCCTTTGCGTGCGAGATTTCAAATGAATTTCGCGTATCTCGTCTAAAATTTCGAATTTAAAAATATCAACTTTTTCGGCTGATATCTGGTGCCAACTGACTTGCTTTTCGTGTTTACGAGCCCATGGCCACGATCGCGGAAGGCAGGTTGCTTGGCCCTAGCATTAGGGAGGTCCTGACCGCAATCGCGGAAGGCCGGCTTGTTTGGCCTTCGCGTTCGCACGGTCAACATGAATCAAAGTTAAAAAAGCTGACCGAATTGAAGGGAGTAACTTATAAAAATGAAACAAGTGTAATCCAATCTCAAAAGGGCAGTAAGACTTTGAAGGGGATGTGCTCCCCTTAATTCTTGGAAGTCAATCAACGGATTTTTAATCAGTCACTTGCACTGAATTTCTAAAAAGACTAGCTAGTTTTGCGTTCTAGTTCCGAAGTCAAAGTCATGGAGGTATTCTTTCTTTTTATTTTTATTTTTAAAAAAACATATTATGAAGGGTTTAATATTCTTGCATAGTACAAGTTTATACTACCGTAGAAAAGTAGAAAAGATTGAATTAGTTATGAAATTTAGTAAAATTTCCTCTGTTATTTATTATTTTTTAATTCACATATACAGTCAACAATAGATAACTATTATTAGATAGAAGAGTATGAAGGATTTGATATTCTTATAAATTAAAATTGTAAAAGTTTATACTACCGTGAAAAAGTGAAAAAAATTGAATTAGCAATGAAATTTGTCAACAATCTCCCACTGATTCATCATTGAAAAATACCTAGCTAATTAATTTGCTTAAAATTCATCCTTAATCTATAGCTAAATAAGATTAATATAAATTTTTCATTATTTAATTACAAACTTTTATCATCGCTAATTTCTTGTTTTTAATAGTATTTGTATCTACACCAAAAAAATAGCTCATGCTAATAAAGAACTATATATTAATCAAAATCGTTCAACTTTTATATATACATGTTGGCACAAGATTATACATCATCAAGTCAGTTAACAAGTACCAATAACAATAACAAACGTCTACTGTAAATGTGGATGAGTCACATAAAAAGTGACAAACATAAATAACATATATACTATATTTTAAACTATGTCGATGATATCATATATTTTATATTGTTATTGTATATAATATTTCAAGTCCAATTTTTTTTTTTTTAAAAGTATCACTAATTCATTTTCTAGCTACTATGCAAACTCAACATGAACCGTTAAAAGGAAAGACCTATTCAAACTCATAATATTGAAAAACAAAAATAAGTGAAAACCCATTATCTTTTAGGCACTTCTTTTTGTTGGCAATTCCAGAAAGAAAAAAGGAAATATTGAGACTCTCTCATAGGTGAAAGTTAATATTGATAATGATTTTGCATGTGGAACTTTGAATTAAAGAAATACTATTTGAATAATAATGTATTCAAAAATAAAATAAATAACAAATTTATTTGAAAGGGGGGGGGGCATTTTTGACCTATTAAATAACAATATGGGCATTTTTGAACCAAATTTCCTAATTAAGTGCATGGGGATGACTTAATCAAAAAGTGGACGATCATTTCCTAGTAGGACTACTGTATTTCTACATAATTATACAGCGGTTGGCATACTTCCAATCAATGCTTTGACTACAAATATAAAGGTATTTATTATTTCTAGAGCCATAATTTGATAAAGAAACAAATCGTGCAATTCAACCTTTAAAGCTAGTTATGAGGTGAGAATTGTTTAAGTCACGTAAAGATTTTCAATTCTCTAGCTGATCTAGGACACTCAACACTCCCCGTGTGGCTAAACATATAAATCTTGAACATAATAAACTCAAAAAACTAGCTTAAGCTATGAGGATTGAAACCACTTCCACATGCATCCCTTAGTCTACTCATAACTAGCTATCACAATCAAAACCAAAGTCAAGAATTATTTTTATTTTTTTATTAAAAAAAAAGGAGAAAGAAGAAGTCAAGGTTCAATTGACAAGAAATGAAAGTAAGGGCACTCTAATTTCCTCCAAAAACTGCAAAGTGTCAAGTCTTTGATGGTGTTCTTTGCAATTAAATTATATTCAGCTATTGACTATAGAAATTTTGGACTCCATAATCATAAAGGAAGCTTCAATTCTTGAATGTTGAATAGAATTTATTTTTTCATCAGGCGTGTGTATGACTTTCCTCCATTTAATTTTGTGGAAAATGTCGTATCCACACCCTTTTTAAAGTACCACTTTGTTTGTCATGTCCAACTACCATTCTCTTACTTCTTCTCCAAATTAAAGAGTTACTAATATTATTTTCTTCTATTTTAATTTCCATCATGGCTGATGCATTGACAGAAGAACAAATTTCTGAGTTTCGTGAAGCCTTCTGGGTTATTGATAAGGATTGTGATGGTAAGTTAGGTTCATTCTCGTCGTAAATATAATAACTCAAGAGAATATATTTTAAATACTAAAGTTTTTGTTATTGTTGGAAATGAAGGGGTGATAAGAATAGAGGAACTTGCGGCAGTAATACAATCTTTACATGAACATCCAACTAGGGAAGAGATACAAGAAATGATAAATGAAGTGGATCCTGATGGTGATGGTACTATTGATTTTGAAGATTTCTTGAATATCATGGCTAGAAAGCTCAAGGTATATTTAACTTACGTATCAAAGCACCTTTCAGATGCGTTTAATACATAGATTGTGATAGTTCAGATAAAAAAAAGGTACAATTATATATTTCAGACATACGATCAATGTATTGAAGGTAAACTCATTCACTTATATATTGTGCAGGACAACGTAATGGAGGAGCTAAAAGAAGCATTCAAAGTATTTGATCGAGATCAAGATGGATTTATTTCGGCTAATGAGGTCTTACTCACACTCTTTATATTCTCTCGATTCATTTTTATTTGTTTACTGTATTAAAAATAAATCGTGTGAATGCATGCAGTTAAGAAATGTGATGATGAATTTGGGGGAAAGATTGACAGAGGAGGAAGCCCAACAGATGATCAGAGAGGCAGATCTTGATGGAGATGGCCTCGTTAGCTATGAAGAATTTGTTAAAATCATGATTATTTAATCTTCTTTCTTTTTATTTTTCTTTTTGTAATATACTTACAGACAATGAGACAGCTTAATTTCTACTGTTTAATGAGTACTAAATATAAATATAAATAAACTTCCTGCAATATTAATTGGTCTTATATATTAATGTATTTTAATTTCCTTTTTTATCCTCTTCTTCTTTATCTATAGTCAACTGGAACCGAAAGGTAAATAACACCATTTGGCATAATTATACTATTTATTTTCTTTTACTACTCTCTCTGTTCATCTCATATGGTATTTTTTTTACTTCCATCGTCTTTAAGAAAAAACGAAAAAAATTTAAACTTGTGATTGGTCTAATTTTTTTAAAAAATATTTATATTATTAAGAATCATTTCATTAAAGGTAAAAAAGAATTTTTAAACTTAAATTATTCTCTCTCAGAAAAGATGACATTCTTTTTTAACAGATAAAAAATTAAAGGACGCCGCATAAAATGGAACCCACGGAATATTTGATAAGTGTGAATAAGCAATTAAGGAGTATTTCGTCAATGTACTTGCTTGCTAACGAGGGCAGCTAAGTCGGGCGGTTGATTTTTTATTTTATTTTTCTGGTTTGACGCTCTCCATTTGCATCCTTTTAAACGTGTGAATAAAAATTACGTTTCTTTTTACGTCATTTTTATTCATTTCTTACCATATATGTTTATATCTTGCACAAATTATAAATAATTATGAATCTTTCTGCGTGGGAAGAGTAATAAATCCGAGTTCAGTCACACAATTCAAGACCAATAATATATACTCTAAAGTACCTCCCTTTATTGATAATATAAATAAAAATATATATATACACACTTACGTTCTTACAAAATCTTACAGGAGGCCTATAATTCCAAATTCAAAGTAGTCTTCCTGCCCTCTCATTTTGTTAATAAGTTATTTATTATTTTGAGGTCTAGGTCAATGTTTCCTTCGAATATATTTATTATTTAATAGTAATATAAAGAGTAGGGGTCTAAGTCAAATTCCCCAATCACTTCAGTAGCTCGTATCTAGGTGGTTGGAGTTAAAAGAAATTTATAAAAATGTTTCTTCTTTTGATAAAAATTTAACCAAACAATTAATATTATATTTTATTCATTCATTTTTATTTGTCACGTCTCATTTTTTAAAAGTCAAACTACATGAAATTTGATTGACTTACATTTCTCTTCATTTCTCTCAATTTCTTGATGGCTGACACATGATATAAGTTAGATTATAATGGTTAAGATTTAATTGACATATGTCACTAAATGGAGAGAAAAGAAATGATCAATTAAATTTTGGCCATATTTTAAGATTTGATCGGACTTTCTTGATGTTTATGCTTAATTCTTTTTTCTCACAATCTCTTCCAAATTTAACAAATATAAATTGTCGATTATTTGACAGATAAAAGTATTAATTTTTGACAATATTTAAAACTTAAAAACTATTTAGTGCGTACTCATAATTATGAAACTAGTTTAAGAGAGGAGCATCTTTTATCTCCACAACATTTTCAGCTGGGAAGACAAAGAAATAAATCAAGATTTGTTGAAAGATGATACATGCATATTTTGATATATATCAATTGTTGAACATTCTTAATACAAAAGTCATCCATCCATGTTCTAAAAATATGAACGCCTTTGACGAAAATGTTGGCTCCGCCACTGAATAGATATTGATAACAGTAGACATTAAATTCAGTAAAGGATTTTTTGGAGGCTATTTTACCTTAAATCCTAATTTATGTCTATATAAGACCAAAAGATACTATATTCTCTTGAGAAGACATCTCACAAATCCAATAAACTCTTGAGATCAAAATATACTAGAATCTTCTCGACAATGAAATACTTCAAGAAGATTCATACAAATCTCTTGATTGAGATCAAATCTAAATCATCCTAGTCTGAAAAATACATTACTAACACCTTGAATCACCGAAAAATCTTAAAAAAGAAAAATGAACTATTTTTGAATCATGGAAAAATTTTAAAAAAGAAGAATAAGAAAGAAATAGATTTATATCAAGCGCCACCAAAGGAGACATGGTTGGACTCTCAATATGAAAAGTATAAATTATAGAAATCACATATCCTACTTTTTAGACGGTTTGGGCTATAAAAAGTGGGCTTTTCTATTGTGCCTTTTTGTTTTGGGCCTCTATGCCTCTTTTGTATAGACTTTTGATATGAATAAATAGGAGCAATCAGCTCTGAAAAGTGAAAATTGAACTTAAAAAAAGCTTATAGTCTATAGATAATTTCGAAGGGATGCTAGAAAGATAAGCAAGTCTTGTCCTAGGCAATCAAATTTTGACAACTAATCTGGAGGAGTCTTCTCTCTTTTCTAATTAATTTGAAAAGGACACTTTTCAAAAATTTTAAATTAAATATTTTTTTTTATTTTTCACTTGGTATTGAATATTTATATTCAAGTTCCTGATTGATTCAGTTTCACATTGCATAAGGCGCATATATTTCAGTTTCTCCTCATACTTATGTCAAACTTTGGACTTAAGACTTTTGACTAAATTTATAGAGATCCAATTGTTAGGTAGTGGAGCCTAATAATATATTTAGTAGCTATATACTTGTATTCTTCGTGTATACTTGTATTCTGCGTAATTGTAAATATCCAAACATCATTAATATATATAGTCCTATCGCCGTGGAGTTTACCCATTGGGCGTTACCACGAAATATTTCTCTCTCTAAACATTTTCCTCTGTCTTCTCTCTAACCTCTCTCTCTAAAGAAGAACACAAGTTCTTCCATCTTCATCTTCTTCTTCCTCCTGCAGATTTACAGATTCAAATTTTCCCAACACCAATTTATTCCATCGCAACTCTCATTGGTAATCTTTTAATTTTCTACCGCTATGTCACTTTGAATTTTTCAAAACTCTTTTCCTTATTCCATTTTGTAATAGCATTTCTCTTGTCAAGAAACATTTCCTGATACTTTTAGTTTGACGTTAACATTCTATGAAGTGTAATTTTTAACCAACACAAACATTAATTAGCCTAAAGTCCACACGCCAATGGTATTCTGGTTGTGCTGCATGTTCACTATGCATTTTAAAGAAACAACTTATATATTTTCATTTTTACTGGTCCAATATTTTAAAAATATATTTTCACTTTTATCCTATCAAAAAAAAATAATTTATTTTTTTACTTTATTCTCAATACTAATTCCTTATTTCTCAAATTATTTTTCAAAATCTAAAATTATATTCTCTCCGTCCATATTTACTGATCTAGTTTAACTTTTGTATACTTCATAAGAAAAATAATTAATATAAATATCTTACTAAAATGTATATTTTGAATTTGACTCTTGAGAAACATGCACTCGTGTTTCATTACTAAAGCTTTTACCTAGATATACAATTAAAATTTCATACACGAGATGTATATTTTTGTAGTGACGTTCTAACGATCATACATATTTTAAACGGGCTAATTAACAATATTCTTTTCTTTCAGCCTTAGATTAGTTATGAGATCCAATCAAGTTAATTTTTATATTATTTCTTGTCTAATTTTACTTACTTATCGTTGCTCCCAAATATAAAAGGTCAAACTTTACCAATTTTTGGAACAAAATCAGCGATAATATATTTAGATACCACACGAAAAGTACTAAATTCATAATTTTATATGGTGAAGAAGGTTAAATATATGTATTAATAAAAAATTAAAAAAAAAACTTGCTTTATGGGATATATCTCGAATCATATCCAACCATCCTCCATTCCACCATTTAAACTTTTTTGTATCTATTTTTATTAGTATGAAAAGAGAAAGTCAACATACTATTTGGAAATTTTGCCTAAATATTTTTTTAGTTGAACATAATTGAAACTCAAAACACGCAAAATATAATACACATCGACATTTTATAGAAATCATAAAAATTATATAATCCATAAGCATCGGCCTCATTTAAAAGCAACACTATAGAGTCACACATTAGTATTGAAATTTTGCATATTTATCAATTATTACGTTTTAGAAAAATTTAACTAAATATTTACTTTTAAATAATAAATGATGATCCTAGACTAACAACAATCAAAGGGAATACTCACCTCGTTGATGTTATAGTGTTGTGCTTCTATGTCATGATGATTTGATAACTTATGAATCTATTTATATTTGTTATTTATATGATCTCTAATTAAGTAATTTTATGTTCAAGTAATTTAAATTGTATATTTTAATAACTTTTAAAGTATAATTTGAGAATATTTGAAGAATATCAATCAAAAACTCAAAATATTTTAAAATATTGACACTAATTAATTACAGTAAATGTTTCTATACTATGAGTCAACTATGTTATTAATGATAGGTTCTTTATATTTATAAAGAAATACTTATACTTTTTATACCACAAAAATTCGTACAGTCACGTTCTCCAAAAATGACATTCCTATTTTTCTAAAAATATTTAGACCTAGTATATAATAAAAATTCTAAATAATGAAACTTTCTACATATAACATAGATATTTAAAGTAAAAGAAATTTACCATTATAATTTATATATCTTATTTAATAATTTTTATCATCTAACGATTGATCAAATGCATGAATATGTCTTTTTTAGATTTCCTAAGAATAAATTCAAGAAAAGTTTTATATTTATAGTTTTACTTTTGTCCTTTAATAATTATATTTTTATACATTTAATAATTATAGACAAATTCTACAATAGGTGTAAGCGTGAAATTCTTTTAGTTAATGAAGTGTAATTATTTAATTTTAATATATAGAGAGTGTGTTGAAAATTGAGTTATACTATAAAAGTATTAACATATTAATTATTTATGTGCGAAGTGTGTGAAATTGAATCTCATAAAAAAATTTATTTTTCTGATTTTAAAAAATTGTTTATGAAGCTTCACGAAAACAAAGTGAATAATTTTCTTTTTTATCTTATTTTATAAGGTAAATTTAATCATTATGAGTACTTAAATATGTAATTATTATTTTCATTATTTTTTTAAAAAGACCATAAAAGATATATATTTAGAAAAAGAAGTAAATTGGTTAAAAAGAAAAAGAAAAAGAATTGAAAAAGACATGAGGCCATTAAACGTTTTGTGGGAATCAATGAATCCTGCAATAACTATTTTCTAAATTTAATAACTTTTTTTTAAAAAAAATATTATAATTTTTTCAATATTTATAATTATTTCGATGTAAAATTTATGTGGCCAAATAATATCGTCCATTTTCTTTTAACCTTTGCCACCGGCCGGAAAGTAATGCTTATTTCGAATGTGCTTGTTGCGGCGGTCCTTCATTGTAATTTTCACTTTTCTTTGCATTGATTAGGACTTTGCATTAACATAATGGACCTCACTTCTTACTTTTAATTCCACTCGCATTTCTCTTATTTTAAAGTAAAAAATACTCCCTCTGTCCCATATTAACTGAATTTTTAATATAATGCACACAGATTAAGAAATATATTTTAAGACAAAATT
>JAPFFP010000001.1:32662564-32700568 GCA_026153255.1 Solanum medicagineum
AGCTGTGGAAAGGGCTTTTTCTTTTTCAAATGGGGGGGGGGGGGGGGGGTAGGGGAAATGGGGATGGGATTTTAATGTGCGGAGTTGCACTCTCACCAATTAGTGAAAGTACAGATAGTTAACTAATTGGAAAATGTCAGCTATGGGAACAATTAAAGCCCCACTACTACGCAAATATTAAATTTTAGATGAGCTAAAGTCAAAAAAATGGTAGATCAAATAAAATGGGAAATGTGTCCATGTCGAAGTGGGGCACTGGCAATGAATATATGTTGGACGACCTAGCTGGACCCATGGAATTCATTGATAGTTAGGTTTGAAAAACAAAACCATAATACATGTATATATTGATTTTTTTTTTTTGTTTTTTGTGACAAATAAATATTTAAATTTATATAAATTTGATTGTATCTCATGTGAATTGTCATGTAGGATGTGTATATTTCTTTGTTCAATTTTATATAGATTTAAGTGTTGATTTGTGTACACCAAAACTTAGAAGACATCGATGCCAAATAAAAATGAAATTTAAAGGCGCATTTGTAAGTCAAAAATAACATATTTTATCTGAATTATCATCGGCCCCTAGGCAAGAGTATTGGAATTGTATGGACATGTCATCTTTAAAAGGAGTATAGAAAGTAACATTTGATGGCCTCCCTTTTGGCGTAAGGTATCTTGTGACACACAATCTAAAATATCCAGCACAATGTTTGTTATATATGCACGTTCATGAAGTTTGGCGTGGCACCATTTCTACCGCTATTCACTTCCCTTTTTCCTTATTACTCACATGATTGATGATGAAGCTTTTGTCCTGTTTCACTTCATATAAATCTTATCATCTTAAACTAGATAGTCATATATATTAAAATATTTTTTTAATCTGCTGTAGAATAAAAATTGCCTAAAAATCTAAATAAATAAACAACTTGAAGTTGAGGAAAAGTTAGGTGGAAGGATCATTGTCAAGGGGATGACAATTAATCCTCATTCATAAGGAACAATTAATTCATCATATCATATTACGAGTTTGAATCTAAATATCTTACTAGTTTATCATTAAGAAGATTTTGACGTTTTTTCTTCCCTGTTAATCACATCGTTTGATTGAGTGTATTAATTGACGTATGCATTATTTTTCATACATTAGCAAAAATAATGGATATATTTATATGTTATGTATTTGGTAAGTATAAAAAGTTTTAGGAAAATTGAGCTTGTACTTTTTTAAAACAAACTATTTACATTCATATACCATTTTGCATTTATGTCTCTTGCTAATAAAATTCGTATCATACTAATGTCAACGTCCACCTCATATGATACAAATATGGTATCAATATACCGATAGAGTATTACAGAAGACTAAGCTCAGTTCTATATGAAACCGATGTAGTATCAATATTCCCACGAAGTCTCACAAAGAGTATAATAAATGAGTTTCTGACTTTTAACAATTTTCTCTTAATTGTTTTATTTCTTAAAAAAGGACCCAAAATTATATGATACCGATGGGGTACCAATATACAAATGGAGTATCACACGAATTAAGCTCCAGACCTATATGATACTAATATGGTACCAATATACCAACAGAGTCTCACGGAGAATATATTTTCTTCTAATTTATTGTTTAATAATTTTTAATTAATTTCTTAGAAAAGAAGCCTAATCTTATATGGCACCGATGTGGTATCAACATATCGGCAGAGTATTGCAGAGAATAAATCTCATCTTATATAATATCAATATACCATGGGAGTATCACAGGAGATTAATTCATAGCAATCATGTTTACGTCATGAGCAAAAATAAAGCAGAAAATGGGGAAAAAGATTATATAGTTTGGGTCATGATCCACCGAGAGTAAATAATTTGGATTGGAATAAATGATTTCATATTGAGTTTATTTTGTGTAGTTTTTTCAAAATTTTTACTCGCTGAGATCACTCGAATGATATCTATGGAGTTTATTTTCTTATAAAAATAAAATCTATATTTTTGAAATAATAGCAGTAAATTAAGTAGATTAGACATACACGGGCGATGAATCTGACTTTAATGATGATTCCAAAATGGCTACTACCTTTTACTGTTAAAAAATCATTACAAGGACAATTCATCAAACATTTCAGGACCCATATCATTTCTTATTTACCATTCATTAACATCCCAATTGCATCTTTACCAAAATTTTTTAAAGATTTCTTAGATTTGCTTTTACTAAAAGTATTAACCACATAAAGGTAGGACATTTTATTTCTCTCTTTTCTTTTAGATAAGAAGAACTAATACGTAATTTATCCCCAAAACTTTTTTACACACTCAATCGAACATCTCCGAGGATGGGAGGTCAAATTGGAAAATATTTTCCAAAATTTTAATTTAGTACAAAATATCAATATATATCCATTTTGGCTTTGGGTATGATGAAATAAAGCAAAATGGTTCTTTAAACTGTCTGCGCTTCTTTCAATTGTGAAATAGCAGTTAGTCAACACAACTTTCGACGTTCATCATGGGTCATCCGGAAACAGTCGCGCTATGTTTTTAAACATAGAGGTCAGGCTGCGTACATCCGACCCCCCTACCCCACAATAGACGGGAGCCTTTGAAGCATTGGGATAATGTTGTTGTTGTATCAATATATATCCATTATTAAGACAGACAGTAATGGCATGAGTGGGAGGGACACTTTCACCACCTCACACTCCTTACCAGAAGTTTCTGTGCTAAGACCCAACTATATTTGATATAAATGGCCAATCAGAATGAAAGATTGAAACGACAGTTGCCAGATATATATTACCCAAAATATTATTTATACATGAACTAAAATGAAGAAAGTGGTCCATGCTCCATTAATGAATAAATTTGATGTCCACATTTGTACAAGTACTACACATACTCCAAGTAAAAATAAAAACTTCATTAGTCCTCCTCTCATGAGAAAGAATGTTGTTGAGATAGCAATTAGTCAGCACTAAGTGGGAAGAGCCTAAATAGATCTATTTATTACTACCGACAATGTAATTTCTTACGTGGAGTCTGAAGAAGGATAGTACGAGTATGACTAACTATTAACCCCTCCTCCCAAAGACTCGCACCTACTGAGAAATTTTAATAATTCTATGATTGGAAAAGAGAATTAGCAGTGCCCCATTACTGCACAGCCTGTAAGAGGTCTTGGAAATCTTTTGATAAGCCGACAAGTATGAGATAATTCCAAGCATCCCCATGTGGGAAATTTTTTTACTTTTTTGTTTTTTCTCACCACTCCATCTTTGTTCTTGCTCTACCCCCACTCCTCAACTTAGTGTCACTCGTGAGAAAATTCTCTGCTGTGAATTCTGTTTCTAATCTTTTAGCTTATCACCATGTGGGAATCTGTTAGTGGAAGAGATTATGGTAATGGAGTTCACAGTACCAGCAAACATGGAGTCAAGACCGAGTCTTTTGAGCAAAAAGGACAATCTTGGTATATAGTAACTGCTTGTATTGCTTATTTAAAGTGATTCAAATATATGGTGCCTTGCGCTTTTCTCAATCCCATGATTTAGTTCAAAACTGAAATATTCAATTGGCTTATGTGCTCTTTGAATAGGTTTGTAGCAACTGATATTCCAAGTGACCTTTTAGTTCAAATTGAAGATGTCACTTTCCATTTACACAAGGTGATTCCCTATCACTCAAAACACTTCAATTTCTATCTCATATCTTAGTCTTGTGGAAAATAATGACTGACTAGTTTCTCTTTGTTTAAAAAAAGTATCCTTTGCTTTCTAGAAGTGGGAAAATGAACAGAATCATATATGAATCAAGGGATGCAGAATTGAACAAGATATCTTTAACTGAGTTGCCAGGTGGACCTGAGGCTTTTGAGCTAGCAGCAAAGTTCTGTTATGGTATTGCTATTGATTTAAGTGCAACCAATATTTCTGGCCTAAGATGTGCCGCAGAGTATCTTGAAATGACAGAGGATTTAGAAGAAGGCAACCTCATATTCAAGACTGAAGCTTTTCTCAGCTATGTGGTTTTATCTTCATGGAGAGACTCCATACTGGTGCTAAAAAGCTGTGAAAAGTTATCACCGTGGGCTGAAAACCTACAAATTGTTCGAAGATGCAGCGAGTCCATCGCATGGAAAGCTTGTGCCAATCCAAAAGGAATAAAATGGCAATACACAGGCAAGCCTGCAAGTGTTTCTAGTCCGAGTTGGAATCAAATGAATGATTCCAGCCCCAGTAGAAACCAGCAAGTACCTCCTGATTGGTGGTTTGAAGATGTTTCAATTCTCAGGATTGATCACTTTGTGAGAGTGATTACTGCAATCAAGGTAAAAGGAATGAGACATGAACTGATAGGTGCTTCAATTATGCAGTATGCAGCTAAATGGCTGCCAGGCTTAATCAAAGAAGGGTCCGGATTGTCGGAAGATGGCAGCAACAGCAGTAATAGTAATGGAAGCAGTAGTTGGAGAGGAGGCCTCCATATGATAGTAGCAGGATCAGGAGAAGAAGTACCAAGTGTCCAGGCCAAAGATCAAAGGATGATTGTTGAAAGCCTGATTAGCATACTCCCACAACAGAAGGACAGTGTTTCGTGTAGCTTCCTTCTTCGACTATTGAGGATGGCAAACATGCTGAAAGTGGCTCCAGCTTTGATAACAGAACTGGAGAAACGCGTAGGAATGCAGTTTGAGCAGGCTACATTGGCTGATCTCCTCATACCATCTTACAATAAAAGTGAAACCATGTATGACATTGATCTTGTGCAGAGGCTTTTGGAACATTTCATAATTCAAGAGCAGACAGAAAGTTCAAGTCCTAGCAGATATCCATTCTCCGATAAACATATGCACGATGGAAGTCAAAGGGGTACAAGTCTAAATGCCAAGATGAGGGTGGCAAGGCTCGTAGACAGTTACCTAACAGAAGTATCTAGAGATAGAAATCTTTCCTTGACAAAGTTTCAGGTCTTGGCGGAAGCTTTGCCAGATTCAGCTAGAACATGTGATGATGGACTTTATCGAGCAATTGATTCCTATCTTAAGGTACTTTAATCCAGTCCTGTCAATTTTATTGTTTGGTGCATCATCAATATCCTTAAAGGCATCGTTGTGCTCATAGTTTTTGATTAATCATGAATAGAGCTCTCCTTTTGTTCTTAATGTTTCAAAAATCAACAATATTAGCCTGCTTGTACACAATCCTTTCTCAAGTATAAGTGACATATGCTTGAGAATTCTAGAACTCTGTAAATGCCAACTATCTAATTGATCGCATAGAAGTAAATTATCTGCAAATATTGCAATTATATTGTCTGCATCAGAGAACTCTAGCCTAGCATGCTTCTCCTTTTAACTGAAGCTCATTGATATACACCACGACAGGCCCATCCAACGCTCTCAGAACATGAAAGAAAGAGGCTTTGCAGGGTGATGGATTGCCAGAAACTCTCTGTCGATGCTTGCATGCACGCTGCTCAGAACGAAAGACTGCCACTACGAGTCGTGGTGCAAGTTCTCTTCTCTGAGCAGGTGAAGATAAGCAATGCAATAGCCAATATCTCTCTCAAAGATGCAGAAGAATCTCATTATCAACCTCTGGTATCAAACCGTAAGTCATTGCTTGAAGCAACACCACAATCATTTCAAGAGGGATGGACAGCAGCCAAGAAGGACATCAACACTCTTAAGTTTGAACTAGAGACTGTGAAGACTAAGTACCTAGAACTCCAAAATGACATGGATAACTTACAGAGACAGTTCGATAAGATTGCAAAACCAAAACAAACATCTGCGTGGACTGCAGGGTGGAAAAAGCTAAGCAAGCTCACAAAAACAACAAATATAGAAACACATGACATCAGTAATCAGGTCCCAAATACTGAACAGCCCACAAAGCACCCTAGAAGGTGGAGAAATTCCATTTCTTGAGAAGGAAAAGGGCTACGATAGAAGACTATCAGTTACGAGATTACCTCACAAAGTCGGACCACGTTTCCTGATATTCAACATTATCATGCTTCTCCTATCACAAGAGTAGTTAAGACTTTCATTTTCATGGTAGATAGAAATTATGTGATAATATCATAATTTACTATACATTCTCTAGTTTACTGGTGACTGGTTTCTCTATAATGATTGTACCATCTTAAGTATTCATTCAGAGGTGCAGTAAAGCTAATTTTGCTGGTTTGCATACCACCACTGACATGAGGTTGACTTATTATTATTCTGTGACTATCAACAAAGAATACTTGAACATAATACTAAATTGATCAAGTGTAATACAGAACTAACATAGAATTCATTGGCAGTCAAAAAGACATTAAGTGGATAAGATGCCGCTCTGTATCTGGTCCGAAATACTTGAGGTTGCTCAACTTTGAAGAAAATATTGATTTCCTATGGTTAGAAAACTGTGGTGAAATGGAATATCAGAGACATGCATAGCTTTCTGCGTCAAGTCATGTCTTAAGCAACCAGATAAAAAGGCGGCAACCAGTCCAACTCAAGAATTTCTTTTTCTCATTAAAAATTCCATGTCACAATCATGGTAGCGGAGATCTTTTACCTCGTTATGACTAGTAAGATAAAGACCTATCCCCCCTTGCCCATACTTATCCTTGTTATTAATAAAAAGTCGCTAGCTATTTTTGCAGTTACTGATTGAATATTTGGGTTGCCCCTGCTGGATGTGCTTTAGAGATTAGACCATCAACTTCAGTTAAAGTAGGTAGAAAAGTGATATTGATGTCAAGTAGGTTTCTATATATAGATTTATTTCTTTCTAAAGAAGAAATGAAAATGATAACCAATTACACATTTTTACACCCTTTTCGTTAAATTTCAATATCTGAACCACAGCTTGCATACCTTCAAAAGAGATTCAAGCTGTGATGATACATTTTGACATGGTAGCCCTTTTCATAGTATTCCTAATAAAACTAGGTTCACGAAATTATTTTATTCCACATTTCATTATAAGTCCCAAGATTATTTTATAACTAATAATTTGTACTAAAACTGGTGGGCTTCAATCCCATATAAAAAGTCAGATAATATCTTCGTCTATCCCATCACGCATACCAAACGATCCTTTAGCATTTAGTGTACATCCATCAATAGTATGATGAATTTTTTGTCATAAGTGCAATTTAAATTGTTATTATTAGATAATTATTTGCCTTAAATATCACTTAGATTATAAATAGTCATATATGATGTATAAAGTTAATCTCAGATAGCATTGATCTTTCTCCTTATGGAAATTTTTAAGAAAAATCCAGTTTCAGTTTGATAACAGTAACTATTTTTAGCAGGCAATGATTTCAACTTCAAATAAGATAGCAGTCTCATTGGCTTCTCCGGCCCATGGTCATCAATTCTACTATTATTGTGTGTTTGATACAGAATTTTGACAACAATATTTTATTTTAGAAAAATAATTTGTTGAAATATGAACAAAGTAACTTCCATTGAAGGAAAAATAAGTTCGATTATATTCCACATGACTTCTACCCACCCTCCAACCCACCTCATCCCATGCAAAAGGATTTCCTTGGTACCAAATATGCCCTTAACCAACAAATGATCCAATTTCTTACTCCATTTACCAACATGAAATCCCACGGGTGGGTTCTGAACAGGATAAAATGTATACAAACCTTACCACTACCTCGAAAGACTATTTTCAAAAGACTTTCAACTTAAATATATCAACCCAAAAACAGAAAAAAAATATCGAAACAAAAACAAACTATATTTTATTACTATATCACTAAGTGGAAAAAGCATACAGACAAGACACATAGCAATAATAGCATGAAACACAAGGGTCCATGAGGCTCATAAAAAGACACCACGCTGAAAAGACTCACAAGTCTCCAATTACAACTCACCCATCCAAAGTGGAAACAAACCAAACTTTCAGACAAGATTTGATCATCTTTCTCCATCAGCCTTTTCATGATTAGCTTGGAGGGCAGGTGCCTCCTTTTTCCATGCGCCTTCTTCAACACAGAGATAAAGCATCATGCCAAATCATTCTTGTGGGAGATAGCTGACATAGTCGCACAAATTCACCCTGACATAACCAATCACTAAAAGAAATTAAACCATCATACAGTCATTCAATTCAAGAAACATAATGGGACCATAAGCCACCAAATGCGCATGCATAGAATCCATGGTTTTTTCAAGATTTTAAAGGGTCCCCCTCATCTTTTGAACTTTGAAATTCTACTTTCTTAACCACCAAAGGCTAAAAATAATCATTCATCTTCAACAATAAACATTCCCCTTTTTGTTCTACCCCTTGGTGGCAAAAGATCAAAAAGACAACCCACTAAATCTTTTCCTCTAGTGGATTATAATACTTCACAATGTAACTAGTTTCAACCAAATAATGATATATGGCCTTATCCAAGCAACTACACCACTAAAATCCATAATGCTACTGTTGTAGAGGTTGGATACTACTCTGTTCTTTAACAAGAGTTTGGGGGGTACACTTCAGGGAGCTCAACTCCTAAGGCTTTGGCTTTACCCCTCAAAGACTTCAAGTAATTGATTGCTTCATCAATAACAAACAACGGGTCCTTACTCTTTATTCCAGGAATCAAGCTCTCAAGAATTCTCAAGGTTTCACGAATTTTAACTTTCCTTTCCTTAGTGCTTAAACTGGAATCCTCATCCTTCCCACTAGAAGGAAGAGAGCCTCTAAAATATCTTGATTCCACATCATCATTGGGCCCTCTTGATTCTATGGATAATGATTTTTTGTACCCACCATCTAGCAATCTTTTTGCATGTGCCATCAGAACTAGCAACTTCTTCTGTAAGTTCCGCACACTGTTACTCATGCTCACCGCAGCCGCAGCACCCCTGGTTTGCACAAGGAGGGCGATCCGTGCTAGTTAATTCATCCTCACTATAAATATCATCATCTTCATCCCCTTCAATGTCAACAGAAGAGTAAAGCAAGGCATTGATTTCATCTGTATCTTCATGAGTATTACTTTCTTCACCATTCACGTAGCTTCCATCCATTTTCTCTCCAATAGCAGGCTTCACATGCGATCTTTGCTCTACTAGAGCATTCAGGTTCTCATTTTGATAAAAAAACATAAGCACCAAATAGTTCTTTCAGTGTAGTAACTTCAGTTTCAGGGGGACGACCTTGACTAAAGAAGAATCTAGTTTGACTCCCAGATTGATCACAAATGAGGAACCTCTTCTGAGAAGTTGTAGATGCATCAGTTGGTGGGGACTTAAACCCAATCAAGTGAGGAAGAAAGCGTTTAATATCACTTGGATATTCATTTTTGGTGGGAGCTAAGTTTGGCAGCCAATTGACTCCATTCTGATGGGCTGTCTTAGAATTCGTTAAACAAGGGACAAAACATGAACGCCTAGGAGAAACTGCATTTGCAGCACATATGGAGGGGAACGCAGAGATGGAACACCAAGGTGATGTCCAGGTTGAAAGAGTGTAGTGGCATAATTCAAATTCGCTGAAGTCCTTGCAGGATCCTGCTGGTAATATTGGAGTTTGCTGGTTGTAACCATCTAGACTGAAGAGAAACCTAACAGGCATAAATAAGAACTTAGATGGAAATCCACAGCAAAAATCAACAGAAGTTTAACACAAAAAACAGCAGAAAGACTAAGATGCATACCGGTGATATGGATTGTATGAATTCCAACTCAAATTACTTTAAGGACGTAAATAACAAGAAATACTATAACGCTGGATTTAAAACAAAGGTGTGAACTCAGAACATCTACGTCACAGGCTTCAACAACTGACGGAAGTACTCAGCCTGGTAAGCAAAAGAGACTGTAAGTTTGGCAGCTTTTCAATTACTTCATAGAAGCCCGCAACTGAAAACAATAGTTAATATCACAAGTAATTATCCATAAGTGAAGCAAAAATATAGCACGAACCTGGCAATTCTGCAATGGTTGAAAGCATGCTATAACCCTAACTCTAATGGTTGCTCTCCCCATGATCCCATTCTCATGCTTTAAGGCCGGAAATCTTGTTTGGCTTGCAGCTTGGCACACCATAACTACTTTGAACCTTCCAATAAAATTCAAAATCTATGCCAAAAGACAATATTTGAAGCCCAAGAGTAATAGTATACTAGCTTTCGGAAGAAAATAGAGACTTAAGAAAGGAGAAGCTTGAGGAAATTGCAGTATGAGAGAAGCAGACTGAAAGACCAATACTGAGCACAATGATGACAAAGTAAAAACGAATCAAAATCAGGACTAAGGGGATTTAATTTGCTTAGCAGTTGTCTACCTCTCAGCTAATCCTATAGATCTATCAAGAAAAAGACAAAATTAACTGGCTACAGTTGATATATAGGCAGATGAAAATAATGGGGAGACAAAGAAAATCTGGGTTAAGTAGAGAAATGACTTAAAGGATCACCCTACAATATAAGTTCAAGGGAATGACATAACAAAACACATCAATTGACAGACTCAGCCACCGCATATTGTTACTTCTTTACACTACAGAAGTTTTCGCGGTTGTCAATAGGAAGTTAGTGTACCTGAAACATTAGACAACATATGCATCAGAGTCATGAACCAAAACTACTAAACAGTGTGCAATGTAATGTCACCAAAATCCTTTAAGAGAAAAAAAATGTGAATCACCAGACGACGACGAGTTTTTACCACATGACATACCTCAAAACCTATCCATTTTCAAAATAAAATGGAAAAAAAGGCTTAAAAAGAGTTGAAGAGATGTGGAGGAACCTAGTCTCTTGGCACAGTCAACCTCAACAAACTAATCAAATCAGGCTCCTATATCACAACATTTTACAGCTCTCTTTGAGTTCTCATGACCTTAAACACCAAAACCCAAACTAAATCCAGATATCCTTTGCAATAAATGTAAAGTAAATAAAAATAAGCACAGCTGGTGTTCTCAACAGTAAAACCATAACTGGAAGGCCAAATCTTGCAAGAAAACCCCATCAATCAAATGCTTCTCAAAATCTTTCAAAGAGGCAAACATACACGGATAAAATCAAGAATTCAGAAGAAAGATCAAGAAAACCTAAGCATGAAAAACTGATATGAAGGGGTTTTTTCCAGATTTAGTAGAAAATATCCCAAAGATCATAACTTTTACCAGACGAGATAAATCAAAAGGCTTATAATTTAAATTATCTTGTAAAGAAACATAAAAAGTGTACAAAGTAAGAAAAATGCTAACCAAAAACTTACAATGAAGAGAACCCAGAAAAAGCAGTATGCAGAAAGCTTTAGAAATGATGTCAAGAGAGAGAGCCAGTGGCTGAATGTTTAACAAATTATTGTCTGAAAGCAGAGGAAGAGCAGGTGAAGAAGAAGTGATGCAGTATGGGGAGGACAGCATTATATATACTTTCCAATGACAGTTTTGCCCTTCATTAGCATCACAAATACAATTTTGTATCCTTTCTTGATTTGTTTTCTCTCTTTTAGATTTTCCTTTTTTATTGATTTCTCAACATGTTGTCTAATGTGGTTTCTTTGAGAAAAAGTGATACATCCTCCGTTTCAATTTACGTGGCACCATTTGATTAAGCTAATTAATTTTAAAATTAAAAAAAAAATTATTATGTTTATTGAATTATCATATTAAGTTACTTTAATGTTAACTTTCAATTGATTTTTCTTCACAATAGTGTTATGAGATCCAATAAAAGATAAATTAAAATAGGAGCAGTGTCATATTGTCAGATTAAAAGAATGACAATATTCTTTCTATAAAATAGACTAAAAAAAAAATAATGTCACATAAATTAAGAGGAAAGAAATAATATGTTATTTAACTTGACTTTTGTATGATGTTTAACTCATAATTTAATTTGACTTATTTAAGTCTCAAGAATTCAAATAATTGAATTAATTAGAATGGAACTGTTGCATTCTTTAAATACTTTCTTCCAATTCTATTTAAATTAATATAAAAGAATATTACTATTTTGAATTCAAGATTCATACAAAATGTCTCACATAAAATGAACGAGTTGAGTACTAAACGTGCAATAAAATCAACAAAAATGATGATTTTGCGATCAAGAATAACTAGTAGTAATGATTATATTCAACAAAGTGCATAATTTTAATTTCTTAAAATTACATAAAATAAGTTATTAGAGAAAAAGAAAAAGAAGAAAAAAAGTCGCATATCAATTCAAGTAGCAGAATTTAATTTAGTCTCTCGTGCCTTTGATATTTATGAGGATCATGAGAGTATTAATTAATTTAAGGACTCAGGCCGTGCCTTTAGGAGGTAATGGGTGTTTAAGGTCCATTAAACATCATTAGAAAGTTAAGTAGAAACTATAATTGTAATTTCAAAAGCTTAATTACCACTCAACATGACTCCAAAAGAGAAAATAAAATGATTATCGCCATGGCCTGAAATAGCCAAAGCAGGTTCAACCACTCAACAATATATTATATTAGATTAAATAATACTTAATAATCATCGATAACCACTTCATATAATTAAATAAAGTTTCAAATAATGAATAATCTTAGAGTAAAGTCATGGCACATTAGGTAAAATCGATTAATTGTATTAAGGTCTGCACTTTTCAAGACACAAAGTAACCATTAGCATCAATTAGAGGGATCTGTTAGTTTCTTTCGCTTATTTGAGCTAATATTAAGTACCATGAAAATATGGGACGAATTCAAAATTTGTACATAAAGTTCACGTTCGAGATTCTATCGCAACCAATTTGATTTACTAGATTCAAATTGAGATCAAAGTAGGTAAGAAACAACAAAGGAGTTTCTTAATGTGGAGGGTTAGATTATGTACTGATGATAAGGTAGCTAGCTATGTTTGGTTGGGGTAGGCCCTCATGGTGTTCATGCTGTAGAACATGTTCAAATGAGATTGTGGGTGCACCTTATTTGGCCACAATGATCTGGCTCAAAGATGGTGGGGCTTCTTCTGTGCCACACTAAGAATCAAAGATCATGATATACCATTGGATAATTGAAGCATTCAAGTTCTGTTGTTACAGAGATGATATTTGTGTGGTTTCAACCAGACCTCTTGATAGTAAGAGTAGTTACTAGTTAGATGGCACAAAATCTACCTCCATATGTGAAACTAAATTGTGATGAAGTTGTAGAGGAGAGAATTTTGTGCAGCCGCGGCAGCGCGTTAGTAGAGGCAACTGAAGGTCATTTAGTTGCAGCTTACAGCCTGAAACTGGATAAAGACACAAGCAAACAGGGTAAATCTCAGGCAATGTCGCATGGACTAGAAATGGTGCATCTTTTCTATTACTCTCATAATTCCATTCCCATCTTTTCTTCCTAATCTGTCAAATAGAATTTCCACCAATTCTACTAAGCTCTGTCAAGTGTTGCAAAGAAACATTAGCTATTTACAGAAGGCAAGAGAGAAGGATATAAAGGGGGTGAGGAGAATAGTATCCTGTATTGGCTGAAGTTGACCATACAAACTATTATATCTATTCCATTCTATTATATTTCAATACTAAGTAAGCAGTCTGGTAAGGCAAATTAGTGGTATCTAAGTATGACCATTATCCAGAGAAAGCATTTATTATTGCTTCAATCTGTTTCAACGAGTTGCATAAAAGCAAAGAGTACATGAGCAGTTGTAATACCCTCAAGCAGTCTTAGTAAGTATCACCAAATTGTCTACTGTGTAGACTACAACAGCTCCATCAGAATTGCCCAAATTTTATAAAAAAATATGCTCATTGTGCACCTAGGACTTCAATCTCAAAAACCAGAACAGAGTTGGGTTGAATACCCCATGCTGGAAATCCACCAGCACCATAAGCATAATCAGGAGTGCACTGCAAAAATTCAAGACACCAGGTTAACCCCCTCCTTATAAAAGATCTTAATACATAAAGCCAAGAAACTTTATTACATATATGTACAATTTTAGTAGGATTAATTCTCTTGGGAAGTACAATTATTGTATCATTACCATCCTAATTATAAACTTTTTAGCCAATTCCATCACAAAAATGAAGATGACATGACCATGAAATGTACAGTAATTACGAGGCAGAAATTGAAAAAAAGAAAAACATTAGAGTGAGTCATCTGAAACCATCAATCTATTTTAGATTGTAAATTGTAGTAAACATCAGAATGCCTACAATAAAGCCAGTATAAACCCATAACTCAACAGAAGTCTACACTTCATAACATACATAACTAACTCCTAACGTATTTAACTCCATAATTAATTTTACCTCAACTGAGAAAATAAAAAGAACAGAAAAGGTACTCACCGTTAGTCGAGCAACTTCTCCCAATTGCATGCCCAATACTCCTTCATCCCATCCTGTAAATAAGGAAAGATCAGAATAAAAGAACTGCAATCTGAGAGAACTTTGTCACTATGGTTCCACAGCCTTTTACAAGTTTGTCCCTTGAAGACTCAGAAAGATGAAGGGTTTGTTCAGAATGGGCGCATATGTCCAACAAATATAGAAGGATCCAAATATATGCCAGTACAAAAGTCTACCACAGCCAAATTTCACTTCGTAATTCCTACATGAGCTTTTGATGTGTTAAAAAGCATTGATTTATCCAAATTAATCTGTTGATAAATCAGACACTGAACAATCAGCTGAATTAGTGTGTGCTTCAAGGGGAAAGGTGTACTTCCTCCTTCCATTATGTCTCTTTTAGTACTATAGCAAGCCGGTTGTCTTAACTTTAGAACCTATGCATCATTTGCCAACAGATTTATAACTCTAAATGAATCCACCTCTCTCACACTTTCACCTCTTTGACAACCAAAGTCACAAGTTTTAATATTTGAATCACACAATTCTTGAAAAAAAGCCTTTATACTACTTTAACAACATCAATACTACTCTCACATCTCAACCTCAACCCTGAACAATATTAGCAAAGAACCTGAAAGAACTGATACTTCGCATTCTGGAATAGGTTGATACTTTTATACACTTTTGTTTCATTTGTTTTGCACAAGTGTAATTTTCTGACACTAGAAGCTTTTCCAGTAAAAGAGCTACAAGCTTCTGGACCACTTCTATGGTAAGAAATCAAATTTTGGAGATAAAGATCTGAAATGACGATTGAAAACAATAACAAATAAAGTGGGATCACTATGATAAGTTCCCTTCATGATTAGTTCAATATAAGTTTTCCAAATTAATATTCCAATTGAAAACATGCGTATTTATTTATAAATAAGATAACATTCTAATGCATAAACTAGAGAAAAGAAAAAGGAATCATATAAATCGAGATATATAGAGGAGTCAGAACTACCTTTGATTACTTTGCCTTGGCCGATCTTGAAAGAGAAAGGCTGCTGGCCTGGATCCTTAGTGCTGTTACACGTACAAATTCAGCAAAGATGTAACACATAACCCTGCATCGAACTTCATATATATATAAAAAATAAAGAGTAAGCTTACCTCCAGAACTTCTGGCTCAGGTCTCTATCTTTCCCTGCAGACATAGAACAAGAAAACGATATTAACCAAAACCCTACTAGAACTGAATCAAACTAAGTTAAAAGATTCAGCCTTTATGCTACGATTCATCTATTAAGGGGAACAAACAGACTAGATTAGAGATTAAACCCTCTATCCCCTGACTAGATTTGTTTCCATCAATTTTGGAAGGAGCCAAAGATCCACTATCTTTGGCTTTGGGATATGATGGAATAAAGCAAAATGGCTATTTGAACTTCTTTCAATTGTGAAACAGCAGTTAGTAATAACTTTCGACGCTCATAATAGATCATCCAAAAACAGTCGCACTATATTTTTAAACATAGGGTCAGGCTGCGTACACCCGACCCCCTTACCCCGCAATGGGCGGGACATTGGGATAATGTTGTTGTTTATCCCCTGACTAGATTAGCTACAATGGAAAAAACAAAAGGGACTAACCGTAGCCAGTGCAGTGGACAGTGACAGTTTGACCCGGCTGTGGTTTGGGGCCATTTCCGGCTCTGATGATTTCCTTCTCCACTCCCATTTTTTCCGGTGATTTCTTGTTAGGGTTTGATGGTAGTGTTCTGTCAATTTCAAGGATCTATATCACGTGATTCTCGCGTGCGACGGCGAAATAGCTTAGCTAATTTCCTCTTATACCCTTTCTTTTTCCATTTTTCCTTTGATCGGGAGATTTCTCTGGCTTCTTCCAGGAGACTAAAAATTACTCCCTTTTTCAGTTTTTACTTTTTGTTTTGTAGTATACTAAAATATTTTTTTAATTACTTATTTATTTTTTATAAAATCTAAATTTCTAAAAAACACCATGAAAATAGATTTTATAATTTTCATTATTAAGTGAAGTGCATAATACAGTTTGTTGGCTAGAATAAATTTACCGAAAAGTGATATGAAATAAAAGTATCATTTCGCATGTGTCTAAATAGTTTGTTTAAACTAATTATTATTGTATTTATTCTAAGTACTTTAAATGAATAACAAGATTTAGATGATACGACATAACTTTTAACTTTCTAATTGCATTTATTGCTAGATAGTGCCTAAAAACATAGAATATTATTTTACAAAAACATTTTTTCATATATGAATTTGGGCAACATATATTTAATGTAGACACCAATAATACATGTGCTGAGATTTGATCCATAAATTATTTGCCAATCAAGTGATTAATCAGGTAGGAGAATATATTGATTTGTTTTCGAAATTGAGTCACGAGTCATGTGCTTCTTCATACTCCATTAAATTGGGAATTTAAATAAATTTAAAAAGGTATTTTGCATAAGTTAACAAATTAACTTTTATGCAACAAAATATTATAACTTTGGTCTTGTTCAATTGACCAACAACTTTAATATAGAGAAATATACTAAAATAAAAAAAATATCGAGAAATAATCTCTGCTGGACAAAGCTCTTTTAATAATTTCATTGAAAATACTCATTATAAGTTAGCTCAAATTATGAATGCTATCAGAATTGACTCAATAAATTGGGAGCTCAAACTACATTTCAAAGAAGAACTCTGTTTTTAAAATAATCTTCTCAACTTATTCAAGTTGGATTCTTAGCTAAAACTTTTCTTTTTCATGTTATTTTTCTTTACTTGTCTTTTTAACATTATATACGGTAACTTTTTAATGTGATAATTGAATTTTAAGATTTTGATGCAGATTTTTATGTGATGCTTGCACTTTAAATGTTTCTTCAATTCTTTTTCTAGAATAAATAAGAAAAAACTTAATATCATTTGCAAAATTTTTACATATTATGAATTTTGATGCATATTCTCTTTTTCTCTCCAAAATTAACAAGTCGGGAAAGATTACTTCTCGCAATTTTAATAGTATTTGAGGTGAAGGTGTTTTATTAATTATGATGATTTTGCTAAGGAAAAATATGAACAAGTTAAATTTGATTTATATTCTAAAATGAAATAATAATTAATTTAGTTAGAGTGCAATTAAGATTCTAAATTTTAATTATATAAATTTGATGATTATTATTTAGTATACATTTTATACACGGAAAGTGGACAAAATTTAAATTCTAACAAATAATTGAACCTCTATATCTTTGTTCATCAAATATCAAATAATAGAAGAGCATACTCCTTCCCCAGTTATAACCCCAAGTCCAAAATAATTGAAGTTGTCCATTCTCATACAGGAAAGCGCCAAACGGAAATGGGCCTCGTTTATAGAAAACGGGCTGAACCATCATTGTCATCGGACCTGGGCCCACGACAGAGAGAATCATGTGACCAACCTTAATAATATTCAATGTTTTCCTCTAAATAAATCGTATTTGATTTAAACTAATTTTGAATCAATGAATTAGCTCCGCAATCATGTGACATCCACCGACACTGCTAATGTTAAGGTTCTTAGAGTTGTAACACCTGCTGCTGATTTGATTTGGATGGCTAGTACTATTTTCATTAAAATAGGAAATATGTTATTTTAATTTGAAATCTTGACTAATTTAGATTTGGAATCATGCGGAATATGTTTTTCAATTTAATAATACTAGACGATTTTATTTCGAAGCTTCAATTCAAATTATATTCCTTTTAGGTACCACAAATCCCACAATCAATCGCGGAGCTAGGGGAATAAATAGATCAATTATTTAATTCTAGAAGGAAATTTTTAATTCATATTGGCTAAATGCTTTTTTAATTTTTTTAATATTTAATAAAAGTATTTTGGATGGAGCGACATCCAACTACTAGCCAGATATAAAAGTAGGAGTAGTTGTTGGAGAGATTGATTGATAATCTTTTTTGCATGCATGGCCTAACATTTATGGCTAACCGTTTAATTTGTTCAGTCTCAACAATCTTTAATTTTTTTTTTCTTTGTTCAATTTAGGTTTGAAAACATAGGAAAGGGGAATACTCAAGCTTGTAAATCTTGTGCTGTTAATACCTCCATTTTTTAAGGAGGAAAATTAGACCTTTTTTCTAAAACTTTTTTCCACCTAGTCTAAACTCAAACTATGCGAGTGAACTAAACGAAAATCCTTCTAAATGTTCATTAACTAAGGCATGCATTCGAGCATTTTTGTTAAAATTTGTTCAACCACATATTCTACTAATCAAATAAGTAATAGTATTCTTAAAGAATTCAACGGGTGTACAACAACGTATTTGAAAAATTTGAATCTCGTATATATAACATTATTAAAGAGGACAAGTCCTCGATAAAAATGATAAGGAGGACAGTTTTCAATATGATTTTCGTTATACATCCTATGAGAAGAAGATTAATTTATGTAATATGTTTCTGAATGGCAAAGAATCTGGACATGCATCATTTTGGCCTTTGAGGCCACTAGTACTCTCGCAGCATAACTTAATTATGAATAATATTTCCCTTTTATTATCCAAAATATATATATAGTAAATTATTTTACACCTTAAAATTTTACTATAGGGGTGAAAATTTTGTTATTCAGTAAAAAGAAAAAAAAAATAAAGGTGGAGATAAAACGAAAAAAGCAACGGCCGTTAGGTCCCCACGCGCATGAAGAAGAGCTCCATTCCCCCTATTAAATCCATCTATTTTCAAGATCTCCTCTCCAATATCATCTCTTCCACATTTTTTCTCTTCAAAAAGGTTAATTTTTCCCCTCATTTTGTTGATGTTAGTTGAATTTTAGATCATCTAATTCCATTTCTGGGTGTACCTAGAAATTTTTACATGGGGTTTCCTTGACCTTTTTATTGAGTGCTTCAAAAAGAAAAAATCATGGAGGTAGCTAGAATTAGACAATTATTGCTCCTTTGGAGTCGAATTAGATCTATCCGTGTTGCTCTTGTGGGTGGCAATCACACCGCTTCTAGGTTTTGCACTCGCTAAATTCACCTTTCTTCCGCCGCTGGATTTTCCTTTTACTCTCTCTCTCTCTCTTCTTATAGTTGAGTTCGTGACGACAACTATAGGAGCACAAGGTGCCATCAGTTTTTACAGACTCTTCGGATCGGTTTGTTGTAGAAGCATGGATTTGGGTGTTGGGTATTGCCCCAAAATAGGGGCAATCAAGGGGAATCATTTTCCCGGGGTTAAAATTGGGTTGGATCAAGATGCCCTTTTGATTATTAAGCTACCAGATTCGAGGGCTTTAAGGGTTATGTCTCGGTCATTGTTCTTGGCAATGGTTCTTTTCATATTGCCCTCAATTGGGTCCATACTGAGAAGCTCATTCGATGTTACCGACGATTCCTACGTCAATTCTGACCAGAGGGACTTCAATGTGATGCATAATATTTTTCACGATTTGGCAGGAGAAGGCCTAGTTAAAGAGGGCCATAAAGGCCTCATTTTGAGTTCTGAGGATGATCATTTGGTGAAAGATTTGGAATTGTTGAAGGCCAACGCGGTTGATTTGGTTCTCCACTCCGATGTGGATAACGAGAATTCTATTCCAAACGAGTCATTCGATTTTGCGATTGCACTAACTAAATGGAACAGTAAGTTCATTGATCGTGTGCTCAAGATTGGTGGCATTGTGGTAACTCAACTGACCTATGATCCTTTAGCCGAGCTTAAAGCTCTATCAAACTATAGAATCGTGTATATTCGACGATTTGACCAGACTATCGTGGGAATCAGGAAAACTGGGGTACTAAACGATGAACTCAATTCGCAGAAAAAGGACATTGTTTGTGGAAGCACACCCGAGGCTAAGAAAGTTGCATTGAAAGGATTAGAGGATGTGTTGTTAGAGCCCCCCAAAAGGGCATCGCTGAAATCATTTTCAAGGAAGATGAAGTTTCTTCCTGAGTTATTAGGTGATTCGCTTGATAATTACCCACGAAGAGTCTTCATTTCTGATGAGAAAAATGGGGTAGCAGAATGGTTTAAGGGGAGCTACCCTGCAAATACTCAAGATTTTGAGATTTACAACTTGGATGTCGAAATTCAAGATACAGAGGAATCAGTGGATGGAGTACCCTCACTTGGGGCAGCAGAGTGGTTGAGCAAAAATGTGAAGGAAGAGGACTATGTTGTGATGAAGGCAGAAGCAGAAGTGGTGGAGGAAATGATCAAGAAGAAGGCAATATGTTTGGTGGATGAGTTGTTCTTACACTGCAGAAACCAATCGGAAGTTGATGATGATGATGAAGAGGAAAATGGAAGCCAAAGGAGGGCTTATTGGCAATGTTTGACATTGTATGGAAAGTTAATAGATGAAGGAGTTGCTGTGCACCAATGGTGGAGTTGAATCTAAGGAATGTTAGACGCTTGGTTTAGGCTTTGTCCTTTATCAGTCTCTTGTTATTGTTATTTTTATTCATTTCATGTATCATATGTGGTCATCAGTGACTTTGGCTTTCCTGTTTGAGCCATTGTTGTTTAATTGTACTCTGTTTCTTTTGGCATGAAGATTGTTGTCTCATTTAATGTTTTCATCTTCTATCCTTTCATTTAAAAGTTGGATCTTTAGAATCTTCATGTACCTATTTTCTACTCCGCGACGTCTTTCTATAAATATTTGTCCCATATTATAAGGATATTTACTAAATTAGGATAGAAATAATTAATTTTTCCCATTTTGCCCTCAACCATTAATATAATATTTGAAAATTTAAATAAGTTTTTAAATTCAAAAAATTCTTTTTCCAAGAAGTTGATTAATTACTTTCACATTTAACATTTAAAGAATTATAAAAAAGAATTCAAAAGGACATATTAAAAAAGCTACTCGTATATGAATAGTGAAAAATAACACTAACATCAGTTTTCTCCTGCAGTGCTAAAACTCTTTAAAAAATAGAAAGGAAGATGCAAAAGAATTCAAATGAAACAACCAGACACGATCAAAAAGCTATGTCCTCTGCAAAAGACGGAGATTCAAAAAGTTCAGAGAAAATTGAAGATTCATTAGTCATATTTCACGAAGATCCAACCGAGAAAATTGAAGATATAAATAAGAAATATCAACGAATTTTTTATTTGAACGAGGTGGATTATCAATTTGATTTGAACAAATTTCCAGAAGAAGGAGAAGATACTTATGAGGATCAAGAATTATAGCAAACATTTATGATCATGCCGAAAAAATTATTACCAAAATTTTATTAAGAAATTTATATTTCTTATACTCCTGTGTTAGCTAAAGAAATAGTATAATCAACAGTGTTGGTTCAGGTGAAAGTTATTCATGTTTTGTTACTACAAGAATAATTATATGAAATGATTTATTTAAGTAATTATTTTATTTTTTATATTATTTAAAATATTTATGTTTATGTGTCATGCTCCAAAGTTAGAAAAAATTTAGCATATGACTACAAAAATGAGGGAATAAACTTAAAATAATCAACAAACATAATTATAAAAAATTTTACTAATAAAAGAGACATTTCCAACCAAAAGGAATCAAATTGACAATTAATTTAAAACTCTAATCAACCTAAACAGTTCAACATTACTTGTACTAATTCACATTCACAGCTCAGATGAATAGGAAGTTGGCCTACTTTTGTGAACATCAATTCTTGATATGAGGGATGTCGTACTTATTAGAACCTTTATTTCACATAATTTCTATCATGCATGATTGCATTGTTAGAAAAATACGATTGAACATTTCTGCTGTAAAAGATTCATATGAAGTCAAAACAGCACCAATAAGCTCATCGAATGTTCTTGTTGCCTCTTGTTATTGTAAAGCTTGTATAGCTCTGAAAATTCCGAGATCCAAAATATTTAAATATGGAGAGTTTGGCGGTTGACACATTAGACGAATGTCAAATCCATTTTGAGTAGTCGCTTGTCGAAATCCTCATCATCAATTTTGATGTGTGTTCTTGCATTGTCTTGTTGAATAAATATTGGCATATTTGAATATCTCTTGGCCATTTTTCCTTGATTGATGGAATTACCTTTTCAATCAAAAATGATCTTATGATATCTGTAGTAATCGAAGTTATTGGTTTTGTCTCCATTGTGCCAGTAGCCTATTAATGCTGCTTCTTTGAGCTTCCTCTTGTATTACAAAAGGAAATACTCCAATTTTACCTGAAAATATTTCTTTGCCTTCTCTATCAAATCTCGGACGAGCCACGACAACTAAGAACATTATTTTTTGGATGAAATTTTTATTTTTGCAGGTGTGCATTGGATTTTCTTCTTCTCGTAGCAAGTAGATTTTTTTAGACTTCTTGGTCATGTAAAATCATTTCTCATCTATGTGGACAATATTGTACATGTCGATAAAAGATGGAACATGTGGAATGCTATTATTATCGATCATTGATAGGCAAAATTGTAATCGAGCAATCTTATTTTCATCTGATAAATAAGGTTTTATAGCACTTGAATGACGTCGAACATTTCCTGAATGTAAACGCCTAGCCAATGTGGACTTTTTCATATCCAATGCACCGGCGAGAGATCGAATAGTGGTCCAGTTATGAAGAGGAATCACACGAAATCGATCATAATCAAACTCTATTCTTGTACGATAGCAATTTTTCGTCTTTTTGTGAGATACATCATCATGTAAATCACGATCTGATTGTTGCCAAATACGACATACTACATTCATTGAAACAGAAAATTGTGTCATGACTAACTTGTATGTTTCCCTTTTTAAATTTCCTTCAACACTTTTTCTAAGTAAAAATTCATATAATGCTCTTCTTTCTTCATTGTTCAGTACTTTTCTTTGGTTCAATGGTGTTGATAATTCTTCATCTCCATTGCCATTATGTGAATTATCATTTTTTAAGAAAAATGAAGAAAATTATTAACATACCAAAAAAATGAAGAAGATTATTAACATACCAAAAAAATGAAGAAGATTATTAAATGTGAAAATGAAAATCCATATTAAAAATTAGAACACACTAATATTTGAAAGTTCCACTGATAAATGTTCTTCTAATGGTTGCGGCTCTATCGGTATTGTATTATCCTCAATATTTGGCTCGATATTTAAATCCAAAAATAAATAATCTTGCACAGCAATATCAAGTTCAGGAATTTCTTATGTAATGTTAACTATATTTGGATCAACAGTCATATTTAAATCAATTTGAGATAAAGTTTGATCTCTTTGTGTTGTCATATTTATTTTATGATTTAAGAAGGTCAAATTCTATTCTTTATATAGAAAAAATTAAGTGGGAAAAATTAAATTGTTTTGCCTTCACAAAAATTTGACCAAACTTAAACAAGTTTTCAACAATGTTAATTTGAAAATTCTTTGAAAGGAAATTTTCTTTTCAATTAGAAAAATGAAAAATTAACGTATAGTTGAATGTGAACAATTTCATTAACTGAAAGTGCACATATATCAAAATGAAAAATGCACCTTCAATTCAAGTTGAAAGTGAACAATTTCCAATACAAATTATTCCTATATTTTATGCATAATTTTTTAAAACTTAATTATATATATTAATTACTATATAAAGACTAAAATGGTAAAGTTAACTAATGCATTGATAATTTCTTAATCATCGCATAAATTAAAAAGTTCCTTATATTATTTAACGGAGAGAGTATATGTTATAGAATAAAGGAAGGTAATGATTAGATTAACAGGGTTAAAGTAAAACTATAAAAGGATGATAATAACTACTTATTGATGTGACTTAACCAATTATTACAACTGTTTTGCTATCTCCGGTAGTCCAGGTAAAAATAATGATTCAAATGAAAAAGAAAACTTGTGATTAGTATGGGCACGTTTGATGAATAATCGACATGCTGGGTTGGGTGAAAAGACAATAGCTTAGTCGATTAACTATAGACTTTCGAACTTGTTGGTGGGAGATTCAGTAATCTCCTATAGAAAAAAATAGAAGCAGCAAGAACCATTAGAAAAAAGTTAGATTATTATTTCATATATGATAATCGAGCTAGTAGTAGTGAACAGATACATTAAGGAGTAGAAAGCTTAGATACATAAATAAAGGACCACCCATTGCTTATCAAATAATACATGCATTTCAAGGAGTAGTGGTTTGTGCAGGAACATTAGGGTCAGTTGGAGCGTTGGGGAATGGAAAACTAGGCAGGCCAGGAAAACCAGCAGCACCAGCTGATGGAGGGAAACCTGGGGTAGTGGGCATAGGGAATGAGGGGAAACCAGCACCAACTGATGGAGTAGGAAAAGTTGGAAAAGGGAATGAAGGTAAACCAGGAGCTTGTTGAAGACGACGACCTGCTGTCGCTTGTGCAATTGTGATGACAACCATCACAAGAGCTAGCATCACATATGTATTTTTGGATGAACAACCCATTTTTGTTTTTGCTTGTTGATTTGGTGTGAGAATATGTGCAGGGGTTTTGGGTGGTTATATAGATGCAGAGAGGGTATACAAACATAATGAGCATTCAATTTGTTCACCCTCCTATGTGGTTGAGAACATCAACATATCTCCCTCATTCATTCTATTTCTACGCGTTGTATTCTCACTACAAATCCTTACCCCCTCAACAGGGCCGTCTCAGCAACAACGCAACTGCTCGGGGCCTCTAATTTTTTTTAAAAATCTATAAAAATTTAGATAGAAAGTAAAATAATAACTATTTAATATGGAGGTCATTGTAAATGATTAAGAAATAGAATAGTGTTTACATAACTATAATATCCTTTCTTATGTGACTACTTATTTGTTGATTTATTTATATTTTGGAGATTATCATGAATCCAAACTAATATTTACATGTATTTACCTTTTTTCATTTCTAGTTTTACTCACTATTGAATATCTAAAGTCTACCAAATGATAACGCTTTTACCAAATTAAAATTGAATTAATTAATTTTTTCTTATTTTGACCTTAAAATTTAATTTTTTTTTTTAAAGTTTAACCGATAGTTGATCATTTGCATCAATATTATTCTATCAATTTCAACAAGAGTTTATTTTTTAAAAAAATAATCCTTTTCATTTTTTTTGCCGCACTTTCAAAAAAAGCTTTTCTGTTGTTAATCTTTTTCATGTACACATTTATCAAAAGAGTGCATAAATATCTGGATAAGACGTACAAGCTGTGTGAAAAAGAGCTAAAGGAATAAATTAGTAAGAAATACTTTCTTTTTCTTTTTGTCTTTTTAGAAAAGCTATATGTTGGAAGAAAAATGAACAAGTAATATGAAACAACAAAAATAACATTTATTTCTTTTGGTCTTTATCGAATTTGAACCTCGATTTTTCATGATTTTTACTTAAATTAGTATATCTTTGGTGTGATTAATTTCTCTTTTTTACGGTATTCTCACTTAATGATCTTTTATTTTTCTTTTGATTAAATTATATGGAGAGTTTTAACTTGTTGCGATCCGTATTTATTGTTTCTTCTTCTTTTTTTTTGTTTGTTAAAAACCACCTGCTTTTTTGGTGGGAAGTTTAGGCTGACTCCAATCAGTTCATTTCCTATTTATTAGCATTGTTTAACGTCAAAGAATAAATAAGTAAAAACACTTGTTACTTTTTGGGATTAGTTAGTTTTATTTCACTTATTATGAAACAGAGTAAGTAGAATATGGGCTTGATTATGTTACTATGAATAAAATTTAAAAAGAGATCATTTCCTTAAACTAATTAAAAAGAAGATAGAGTCACATAAATCGGAGAGACAATGTAGCCTAAAATACTCAATTAGACACGTGTGACAAGGTAGTTTGGAGTAGGAATTTAAACGATACAGCTTCAATTTATTGCTATGAATCCTTTGGTCACTTAAATGCGTCTAGCTGTTCTTATTCGTTGAGCGTTGATGACATTAAATTGGCTTCAACAACAATCAAGTGGTACATGAAAATCAAAGGTTGTCCAAAAGGAACACAATAGCAATTCATTTATTTTCAACCCGACCCATATAGACTAAAGAAAGGAAAAACAGTGGCACTAATCACAACAAGAACTTAACTTTTCTCTCATTGGAATAGTTCTTCATTTGTAATGCTATGAATCTGGATAAACATAAAAAGTTTTCAACCATCCCACCAACCATAACAATGGGTAGAATAGAAATCAAATTACACACAACCTTTATTAAATATAAAGGTTGTCTTTCCAGCAGTATTCATACAACATACAGCTCATTTTCTAAAGCTCAATGCATGCTTCACAGAATTTGGTTAAATGAAGACCAACCACCACCTGCCATCTTACTGAACAAAATTATGCACACAATTATGTTATGTTAATAGCACTCATTTTGCTTACTATCTTAATTAATAATTACGTACTCCTAAACTATATTGCCTACTTGATCCCTATTTTCAAAATAATTGGGAGATTTTTTCATTTTATGTCCTTTTTACGAGAATTTTTATTTTTACGCATAAGAGATTTGAAAAAATCAACTTCTTGTATTCAATTTGAGAGTCATAGGAGATCAATTTCACGTTTATATCTCGTGCACATATTGGTTGGTTGAGACTTGCAAAAAAGGATGTACAATAAAGACGTAAAAATAAGAAATTAGCAACTGACAAAATTTTGTAGCTTAATAATAAAAATCCAAGTTAATCCTATTTAGCTATGAATTAGTGATAAATTTTAAGAAAATTCAATTAGCTAGGAGCCTTTTATAGCATGGATTAACTAGAAATTGCCAATAAATTCCGTAGCTAATTCTATGTTTTCTAGCAGCGCAACTTCTTGGACAAGCAGCTAATTAGAGTAGTACTGTTTGTCTCTTGCTATTTTTTTCTCCAAGTTCTCTGTGTTTCCAGAAACAGTTAAGCCTTTGGGCAACAGAAAATATGATTATTATGTCTTCAATTATTACCAAACAATAATAAGAAAAAATGTAGCAGTTGGTTGAGTGGTTAATGTATTAGCTAGAGCACGAAAATTGGAAGGTGCGGTACTTCTTGTACAACTAAAAGCATTAAAACGATTTTATTTTTGGTACAGTACGTAAATCTGTTCTTTAATTTGGCTTCAACTAGCATCAATGTCCTTCAACTTTAAGTGCGCACAAGTAAAACACTTGAACTCGTACAAAATTGAACAAGCAGTACATGCACATAGGACGCCAGGTAGGACACATAATTGTCATATAGGATGCAATTTAAGTTAATAGTGTTTATTTGTTTAATTTACTCATGCGCATCCACATTAAAAGAAACATTTATCTATGACGCCTTTATTTTGTACACTACTTTAGAGAGAGCTACATCTACTTTTTGTTGAACCATGGGAACAATGTCGAAGCAACATAAGAAAGAAATATAAAATTCCTAAGTTGAAATCTAGTGCAAATTGTGAGTTCAAGGAGAATAAAATTTGCTTTTGCTTAGAAGTATGTATACATATGCCAAAAAAATTCATGGAGTAAAAATCTGTTAAAAGCAAAGAATACAGAAATTGCGAACAATTTGAAATGCAGGCAGTATAGATTTTACATCATTGAACCATTTAATATTGTTGACTAGTTAATTTGATGGGGAAAACATTGCATTATATGAATACTAATGGAAATTATCAAATTTGATCACTGAGAATTAGAGGTGGGTGTTTGATATTCGGTTAAGAATTTCTAAATCTCGGGTTCGATAATTGGTAGTTAAAAGTTGATACCAAATATCAAATTTTTAAATATCAGCTCGACAATTCGGTAATTCATAAATCAAACTTTGGTTTGATAGGGTATTCGATAATACCATATTGAAGTTGTAACCGATTGTATCACAAAGTTAATATTATTGCTTCAGTTATTTCTATTTTTCTATGTAGAGGCACAATATAAGAGAAGATTAGCAAGTAAGAAACATCAAGAAAAATAAATTGATACAACTAAAAGACATGTATTTTGGGTTGTTTATATTTAATCTTTAACTTTCTGTTTGGACTTGTATACTAATGAATAATGGACATGTTGATATATGACCTTCTTGATTCAGTATTCGGAAAATACAACATTTAATACAAAACCCAAACTGAATACCTTAATGATAAAATTTTACTTTCGAATACCATTCCAAATATCAAATTATCAAATATTTTGATTCAGTTCGATAACTCAATTTTCGAATTTTATGCCTAGTTCTAGTAAGCATGACATAGTATTTTGAAACTTATGGTTATTAATATGTTGTGATGGAAGAATGATTCTTACAAATCCTATCATTATTGTTAAAGCATTTTGAATTTAATTCATGCTTTCGATGTTTGATGGAAGAAAATGTTTTAGTCGACAAACAGCGATTGAGCAGAAACAGAGATGATGCCAATTAATGATATATAGGAACTAAACCAAAGTCCATATCTTTATTACACTCTATATATAGAAAGTACATTAAACACTCATACAGCACAATGACACATAAAACATGGTACATCAAATTCAAATATTTTAAAAGAATTACGATATCCACTCCTAGCAGAATTATCTCCATGTCACAGCAACTGAGACGGAAAACGCAAAAACAACAGTCGGGTACTTTGTAATAGAGTGAAAGTGGCATATAATTTACTCAAGGCGTAGCGGGTTTGTATGGTTGTGAGAGTTAAGGAAAAGTTGGTTTAGGCATTTTTGGGATTTCAGGCTTTGGAAGTTCTGGAATTTTAGGCTCTGGGATTTCTGGCTTTTTCAATGGAGGAAGCTCGGGTTTTGGAATTTGTGGAATCTCATGTTTTGGCATAGCAGGAATCTCGTGTTTTGGCACAGTTGGGATCTCAAGCTTTGGCAAAGTCGGTAATTCAGGTTTTGGCATAGTTGGGATCTCAGGTTTCGGCACAGCATGAACTTCAGGGCTTTTTATAACTGGAGGAACCTGAGACTTTGGCACTGCTGGGATTTCTGACTTTTTCAAGGGAGGTAACTCTGGTTTTGGCATTGCAGGAATCTCGGGCTCTGGCATGACTGGGATCTCAGGCTTTGGAATAACGGGGATCTCAGGATTTGGCATAGTTGGAATCTCAGGCTTTGGAACAACGGGGATCTCAGGTTCTGGCACAGCTGGAATCTCAGGCTTCGGCACAACTGGAATCTCAGGCTTTGGTATGGTCGGAACCTCGGGCTTTGGCTCAGTTGGAAATTCAGGCTTTGGCAAGGCTGGGATTTTTGGGAGTTCTGGTTTAGGAATCTCAGGGAGGGGCGTCTCTAGAAGGTGGCGTGCAGTCGCTCCAGTTATGTTGCCATAAATGAAGAATAAATTGAGGAATGAAAGTAGTAAAAGCGAGGACAGGTGGTAATGCTGACCCATTTTTCTGCAAATCTTACAAGGTTAAAGAAGAATGTGTATAGACTCAATGTGATTCGAATGCGGCATTTGGCTTTTAAGTTTATTGCTATATATAGGTTTTAAAAATGCAAGCAAGAAGAACTACAGGATTTTGTTTGTAAGTAAGAACCTGTGTAGTTGAACTTCTCATCTGCTTAGATTCTATTTGGTACCTCAAAAGTCAATCTAGATGACCTAAATTACATAATACTACTCTATCACAAACACACATGTTACATTCTCCGGTCCAAAATTAATTAATTTTTGGGGTATGTTACACCCCTGAAGAAAGCTAATGACATCAGTTAAGTGGTAATTTGTCAATATTAACCTTTGCTTCTTTTCAAACTCTTCTTAAGATGGACATATTTTTTAAAAAAATACTCCCTCCGTCCATTTTTATTTATTCATTATACTATTTTGAAAAATCCAACAATACTTGTTTAGTTTACAAAATCAATGACTAATTTACCACTTCATGTTTATTATACTTCTGCTATTAAATACTAGTATTCATTTTTCTATGTTTGGATGAGGGGTAATTTGATAAAATTATGAGTAACTAATACATCTTTGGACTTTGAAAAACATATAATTTTGGAGTTTGTAGGGTAAAAAAAGCGTAGAAACTCATTTATGTTGGACCGGAGGGAGTAGCCAATTTCATTTTCTTGGAAAGAGAAAAGTCTTGATTCACATTTTACCGCAAATGTTCAAAGTAGAGCTATCAATACTGGTCGGCCCACCCCATTCGGGTTAGCTCTTACAGGCTTTGAATTTGACAGACCAGGGCGGGCTAACCCTATTTTTATGGGCTAGAAAATAGCTAGCCCAACCCATTTGTACGTGGGCCACAGGCCTTGCCAGGCCCCCACATTTTTATTCTTACATTTTTTTAATAAAATTTTAAATTAAATTTATAATTTAAACATATTAAAATAAATAGCAATCGGACAATATGACATAGTATTAGTGTTACTATTACTCCCTCCGTCCATTTTTACTTTTCCACTATACTATTTTTAGATGTCCAACAATATTTGTCCACTTCATGAAATCAAAAGATAATTTCGAACTTAATATTTACCCTTATCATTAACTATATTAGTTATTTTCTTGTTACATTTTCCAAGACATTGTAATTGGTATCTCCAAAAGGTGATTTAGTAAAATTGCTCGTACTATTTACTATTTCTTAATCTCTGTGCTAAATCAATAAAAGACAAATAAAGATGGATAGAGGGAGTACATATTATAAAAATATAATTTGTATTTAAATTTTAATATTTAAAAATTTTAAATGAACTTTGAGTTTGGACTCTTATTATTTTTAATACTAATTTATAATTATTTTTAATTATTTTTTAATTCGGGCCACGGGTTGGCCCAACACATATTGCAAAAGCACTACAAATTAGCAGACTTATTCAGGCCGAGCGAAAAAGCTCATTTTTTAAATGGACTCCAAAGATCGTAGTCCACCACTAAATCATGGGTTAGGTCAGGCCGACCTAACGGGCCTAGCCCATATCGACGGCTCTAGTCCAAACAGAAATTGCCCCGCCCCATCCCGCATGATGATTTTTTTATTTTCAACCTGCTCCGCACCGCCCCGCATATACCCGCCCCACTTAAATTTTATTTTTTTTATTTTTTAATTGAATTTTAATTTTTTTGGGCTAGTTAACGTCTCAACAACGAATTAACTATTTTTAGTTGATATTTTAACAATTATTTCTTAATCGTTAATTAAAAGTTTCTAATTAACATTTTAACAACTAACAGTTTACCGGACATGTCTAGTTTAAATTTTAGGAAAAAAAATAAAATTAAAGTCAGTGTTTAATATAAAAAGTTTATATCTTTAATTTTTACTAATTAGAAAAATTTTATTTCTTCAAACTCCTATTTGGCTTTTTAAACCCGCAACTCACCCCATCCTGCATAGCTTTAACCCGCCCTGCCCCGCATAGCTCTAAACACGCCCTATACCCGCCCCGCCCCGCCCGTTGCCATCCCTGGGGACAATAAATAATCGTAGACCATATTTGGATTGAATAATCTGATCACCACAAGTAAAACCTTAACTTTGGAAACTATTGGCTACAATTTGTTAAATCGAATGAATGATTGAGTTTTTGAGTGGTTGTGTGATGTTTTTACCTTCAAAAGATAATAATACTATGATAAATAGATTTAAAGAATGAAAACCTGTTGAATAGATTTATAGTAATAATCTAATGAAGTATTTCTTAACATGATGTTGCTACAATATTTGTTCTTTGTTTACTCATTTAAATATTGACATCACTTACAAGAAATTTTGTGTAGGCTACTGATCACATATAGCTTTGCAACACTGGAATTCAGGTCTGGTATAGTTAATATTTCAGGAATAATATTATATTTGTATGATGGTTGTTGGAAGCTCAGGCATTGGCAAGGCCAAAGTATTTGGGGATTCTGGTTTCCGAATCTCAGTAAACGGTGTCTCTAGAAGGAGGTTCATGTAGTTGCACCAGCAAACGGGCCAAGCATGAAGCAGAGGTTGTTCTCCTCTTTCTTTCGGAGCAGGCAAAATAGGTAACTGAATCCATTTAATATGGATTACGATGAACGAAACAAAACGCAAAAATTAGCTGAATCGTCAGTTTGGTCCTACACTTAAATATGCTAATTCATGCTTTATTCCATACTCTTGAAATGTAATGGAAGAAATAGGTTACTATAAATTTTAGGAAAGAAAAATGGAGAGGAAAAACAGAGCTTGCAAATGATACGAACTAAATCACAACAACATAATTATTGCTTGTTTATAATGAAATACATATAGTATAATGACACACGAAACATGCTACAATCAATTCAAATACTACTACAAAAGAATGGCAATTTTTACTCCTAGCAGAAATTATCCAGTATTATCTCCATGCCCGGTCACAACCTTCATAGACAGAGACGTAAATGGCAACACATCAGTTGGATACTTTCTAATAAGAGGGAAAGTAGCATATAATTTATTCAAGGAGCATCAGGTTTGTATGGTGGAGAAAGTGGAGGAAGATTTGGCTTTGGCAGTTCTGGAATTTCAAGCTTTGGCATAGTTGGGACTTCTAGCTTTGGAAGCTCCGGGACTTTTGGCTTTGATAGTTCCGGGATTTCAGGCTTTGGCATAGCTGGTACTTCTGGCTTTGGAAGTTCTGGGACTTTTGGCTTTGGTAGTTCTGGGATTTCAGGCTTTGGTGTAGTTGGTACTTCTTGTTTTGGCATTGTTGGGACTTTTGATTTTGGTAGTTTTGGGATTTCAGGCTTTGGCATAGTTGGTACTTCTGGCTTTGGAAGTTCTGGGACTTTTGGCTTTGGAAGCTCTGGGGCTTTTGGCATTGGTAGTTCTGGGATTTCAGGCTTTGGCATAACTGGTACTTCTGGCTTTGGAAGCTCAGGAACTTTTGGCTTTGGTAGTTCCGGGATTTCAAGCTTTGGCACACTTGGTACCTCAGGCTTCTTCATAGCTGGAGGAAGCTCAGTCTTTGGCGCTGCTGGGATTTCTGGCTTTTTCAAGGGAGGAAACTCAGGTTTTGGCATTGTTGGAATCTCAGGCTTTGGTATGGTTGGAAGCTCAGGCTTCGGCATAGTGGGGATTTCAAGCTTTGGTAAGGCTGGAACTTTCGGGAGTTCTGGTTTTGGTATCTCCGGTAGGGGCGTTTCTAGGAGGTGGCGTGCAGCCGCTCCAGTTATATTGCCATGAATGAAAAACAAATTGAGAAATGCAAGTAGTAAGAGGGAGGATACTTGGTAATGCTGAGACATTTTTGTGCAGATCGTAGAAGACTCAATGTGATTGGGATGGGGCATTGGCTTTAAGTCTGTTGCTTTATATAGGTTTTAAGAATGCAATTAGAAGGATTTTCAGGATTTTGTTTGTTAGTCAAGGATCTGAAGTAGTTGAATTTCTCATCAAACTAATTAGCTTATAGTCTGGAATGGTACGTCAAAAGTCAATCTAGATGGCCTAAATTGTATAATTGTCTAAACCTGTCACTAGCATATAGGTGATGCTGGCAACCTGGTAACTATTGTTAGCTTGGCTGATTTTACTAAAGCAAATCTTCATTTGGTGTCAATGACAAAAACTATCAAATATCAAAACAGAAAGGTGATTGTTTTGGAGAAAAGTGATCTTTTTCTGGTTAACATCACCATTACAGGATGCAACATGAAGAAATGGGTGACAAGAAGTGGGTATAATGGAATAATTTGTTGGGAAATCACGATTTACAAATCTGCAAGAAGAAGAAGATGATGAAGATGGAAGAACAAAGTTCTTTTAGAGAGAAGGCAGAGAATATTTTAAAGAGAGAGAAAATTTAATTTCGTGATAACGCCCCAATGGGTAAAAGAATGACACTTCAAGTCGATTGAATCATAATTAAAGGAGACAATAATTGACTGAGTTTGCTGAAACATAAACCAAAGATGATGGCTTTAACTTGGAACACATTATCCTCTGCTATTGTATTCTGCATAAGAATGGTGGATTATTGCAAGTGAAACACTTTTGACAATTTTCCAACAAATGAAAAAAAGTTAATCGCTGAAAGAATAACATATCAGATTCATATAAAAGGACCATTGCATTGCATACAGGGGAGTATTTACCAAGGATGAAGGGTGTAAACCGAAGTTTTCTTAAAAACATGTGTTAAACAAAATATTTCATTGTAAATTAAAACAGTTGCTCAGTACTGCAATCTTTCATTTTAAAAAATTTTGAGATTCGAACCTGGTTGGATTGATTTGGCATTCTACCTTTTGTAAGGAAAGCTAAACCAGCTAGCAACATCACTATCTGTCTATGAAAGGGACAAAAAATAACCAAAAATACGACTTGGGTTCTGTTATTTCTCCACAAGTAAAATCCTAATTTTGATGACTATATATTCACTCCAATGACTTGAGACTAAGCTTATTGCTTTCTCGGTGATGAAGTTGATTAAGATCGATTTGCTAATTCAAATGAATGATGAATTTTTAAGTGGTTGTTTGGTGTTTTTACCTTACACATTATTTCTAATGAGACTATTATGATTACAGATATATCTATAATTAGAACTCGTCGAAGCAAATCTTTTATCCAGATCCATGCCGTAACATTATTTTAAACCATTCAATTTGAATTGGTTTTTCATATGATTACAACTATTCGCTATGATATTTGTTCTTTATTTACTCCTTTAAACATTGACATTGCATACGAAAAATCTTGCGTACGCCACTGATTCATATAGCTTTGGAATGCCGGAATTTCAGGTTTGGTATGGCGCACAATTAGAATGACAGGCCTTGGCAAGGCTGTAAGATATGGGGATTCTGGTTCAGGGATTCTTGAGGAAATGGCATCTCTAGAAGGCGGCTCATGTAGTTGCGCCAGCTAAGTAATCATGCATCAAGCAGAAGTTGTTCTTAAATTGAATCCGTTAAATGTGCATTAGGATGAATGAAACTGTTAGGACCGATATGAATCAAGTGTTTATGTGGAAGCTAACAAAGCAACCTCGAAACACCATGAGTATGAAGATAAATGAGAAACACCAAGAGACAATAATTTAACGTGGTTCGGTCAGCCGACCTACATCCACAAGAGGAGATGAGCAATCTACTATATAAAAGAGAGTACATACAAGTTTTTACCACTACACTTGTGACTCACCGTTTCTCTCCCTCCACAAAACTCTCAAGCCTTCATGGCTAAATTGTGAATGCTACCAAAATAGAAGGAATGAGGCTCTATTTATAAAGTCATAAACCTTTTCCTACTAGAAAAAGGATTTGCCAAATATGGAGAAACTCTATTTTCCTTTTCCTAATAGAAAAAGGATTCACCAAATATGGAGAGTTTCTGTTTTACTTTTCGTAAAAGGAAAACTCCAATTATGGTAAAAAACTCAGGGCAAAAACCCAATAAAAACAAAAAGCAAATCATTAGTTGAATAACCAGTTTGGTTCTACATAAAAATGTGAGGTTCACTCCATTCTATGGCACTTAAATATACTAATTCATCCTTTATTTCCATACGCTTGAAATGTAATGGAAGAAATGGTAAGACGGTGAGGGAAGGAAGGGGCAAACAACAGTTGAGCAAAAACAGAGAACAGGAACTAATTAGATTAAAGTTTTATTACACTGTATATATAGGAAGTACATGAAACACTCAAAAAGTATAATGACAAAACGCTCATAGTATAATGACACGTCAAACATGGTACATCCAATTCAAATACTACTATAAAAGAATTACAATTTCTACTCCTAGCAGAGAGTATCTCCATGTCACTGCCCAGGTCACAATCTTCATAGACTGAGATGGAAATGGGAAAACATCAGTTGGGTACTTTCTAATAGAGTGAAAGTAGCATATAATTTACTCAAGGAGTAGCGGGTTTGTGTGGTGGAGAAAGTGAAGGAAGAGTTGGTTTAGGCAGTTCTGGGATTTCAGGTTTTGGCATTGTTGGGACTTTTAGCTTTGAAAGCTCATGTACTTTTGGCTTTGGTAGTTCTGGGATTTCAGACTTTGGCGTAGTTGGTACTTATGGCTTTGGATGCTCTGGACTTTTGGCTTTGGTAGTTTTGGGATTTCAGGCTTTGGTGTAGTTGGTACTTCTGGCCTTGGATGCTCTGGGACTTTTTAGGCTTTGGCAATTCTGGAATTTCAGGCTTTGGAGTAGTTGGTACTTCTGGCTTTGGAAGCTCTGGGACTTTCGGCTTTGGTAGTTCTGGGATTTCGGGCTTTGGGGTAGCTGGTACTTCAAGCTTGGGCATTGCTGGGATTTCTGACTTTTTAAGGGGAGGAAACTCTGGTTTTGGCATTGCGGGAATCTCAGGCTTTGGGATAATCGGGATCTCAGGTTTTGGGATAACCGGGATCTCAGGCTTTGAAACAGCGGGGATCTCAGGCTTGGGTATAGTTGGAATTTCAAGCTTTGGCAAGATTGGGACTTTTGGGAGTTCTGATTTAGGAATCTTAGGGTGGGGCGTCTCTAGAAGGCGGCCTGCAATTGCTCCAGTTATGTTACCATGAATGAAGAATAAATTGAGAAAAGCAAATGACAAAAGAGGGGATAGGTGGTAATGCTGACCCATTTTTCTGCGAATCTTACAAGGTCAAAGAAGAATATGTTTTAAGAATCTATATTGATTAGGATGTGGCATTTGCTTTAAGCCTGTTGCTTTATATAGGTTTATTACAAGGACTTTTAGGATTTTGTTTGTTACTCAAGGACCTGAGAAGTTGAATTTCTCATCAACTTAGCTTATAGTCTGGCACCTGAAAAGTCAATCTAGATAATCTAAATTACATAATAGTCTGAATTTGTCACAAGCATGTAGGTTATGCTGGCAACCTGATTTTATTTATTTGAAAACAGAAAAAGCATTCAATTTAAACTACCAAATTTCAAAACAAGTGATTACTTTAGAATTCGTTTCGAGCTTTAGAATTAATGAATAAAACTAAAGTTTTAAGGTGTTTTTCTCATATAAAATCACTCAATCAAAAAAAAAAAGAAAAAGAGACATCATAAAATTTAAACTAATTTTTTATGACATATTTATATGAATCTCATAATAAAACAAAATTAAAAAAATTTATAACTTGTACCCGATCAATATCTTATATATTTCTAGTGATTGAAATATTTTGGGTGCAAAATATGATAGTACGTATGCACATGCCATGGGCAACTTATAATTGATGTGTCCAACTAAATTCAATATTTTTGACAAATCAAAATTAATGACCATTTTATAAAGGTCACAGGCCATTCACAAAAATTATCCACACAAAAAATAATTTACTATTTTTTTATTACTCAAAATGGTCATTCAGCAGCCATTGGGCTATTTGGTTCACAATTTGACTTGTCGGTGATCTTTTTCATTCAGCTCTTTTTTATTTTTTATTTTTTTTTGGCTTTGACCTTTTTCTTTTTGATTTTTTTTAAATAATTTTTTTTCCCGTCCAGTGGCCATTGGGCCTTTTTTATTTATTTATTTATTTTTGCTTTAGCTAAAATAATTTTTTTAATTTTTTTTCGCCTCACAATTTGACTCTATTTACTTGATCTTTTTGTTCTGATTTTTCTAAATAATTTTTTTTAGCTGTGTTATGTTTATTATTTTTTTAAATGCCAATGTTTTAAAATTCTTCTATTTGATCTTTTTCAAAAACAACTTTTTTTTTCTTTGTTACATAATTATCTATCGATAAATATTGATATTGCTACAT
>JAPFFP010000001.1:32706203-32744754 GCA_026153255.1 Solanum medicagineum
AAAATGCTACGCAAAAAATACATGAAAAAGGTTTTGTTTTTTGAAAAAAAAATTTTTTTTCTTTTTTTTATATAAAAAGTCACAATAAAATAAAAATAAGATAAGTCTTTTTAAAAAAAAAACGTTGCCGGAAAACAAAAAGCAAAAAGGGTAATTTTTTGGACCTTAGGCTGCTTTTGAGCAAAAAATGCCTGATGACTTTGGGCTGATTTGAATTATGTTGAACACATGACCTTTTTGCACTATTTTTGTAGAGAAAAATAAAAAGAACAAACTGATAAACTTTTTTTTTTGGTGTGTATATATATATATATATATATATATTAATTAAATTTCCCCTTATATAAATGTATGGAATATATTAAATAACTATACATATTTGACTATAAATACATTTATCATTATATATTAATTTCTTAATGTAGTAAAAATTCATAAATTTAAATTTTGAATTTGACTATGATTACTTGATAAGTAGCTTTTTTTCTTTTTTTTTAAACTTTTAGTTTCCACCAGTTAAGCTGACTTTTTTGCATTGTTTTAATTAATAAAATATATTTTACCTTTCTGAAATTTCATAAATAATATTTGAATTTTCTTGATCAATAGAAGAAGTTACATGAATATAAAATATAGATCGGATATAAGATATGGGTCTTTTAGATTATATTTTATTTATGGAATTCATGTGGTGGTTCTATATATTGGCCAAATTTTTTGTACTTGTTTTTTATTTGTGGAGTAATTAAAAGGATATATATTTCATCCAAAAGAAAACAACAAAGTCAAGGATGAGAATATAGAAGTAACAATAAAGTAGTACGGAGTAATATTTTTAATATAATGTCGCTACAATATTTTCCGATTCGGCCGTCGATCTATGAACGCTGGAATATTTAGTCTCTGACTCTTGAAATGTGATGGAAGAAACTGGTTACTACAAAGATGGCCAATGATAGGAACTAAAGCAAAGAAACATAGATCAAAGCTATATTACATTACTGTATACGTAGAAAGTACATAAGACACTCATATATGGTGTAATGACACATTAAACATGATACAATCAATTCAAATACCGAAGTACTATAAAAGAATTACATTATTTATACTCCTGGCAGAAAGTATCCAATACTATCTGCAACCTTCATACACTAAGATGGAAATCGCAAAAACAACAGTTGGGTACTTTGTAATAGAGTGGAAGTAGCATATAATTTACTCAAGGAGTAGCGGGTTTGTAAGGTGGAGAAAGGGAAGGAAGAGTTGGATTAGGCAATACTGGAACTTCAGGCTTTGGCGTTGTTGGGATTTGTAGCTTTGGGAGCTCAGGGACTTTAGGCTTTGGTAGTTCTGGGATTTCTGGCTTTGGAACTTCTGGTACTTTTGGTTTTGGTAATTCTGGGATTTCAGGCTTTGACACGATTGGTACTTTTGGCTTTGGAAGTTCTGGGGCTTTTGGTTTTGGTACTTCTGGGATTTCAGGCTTTGGCATAGTAGGTACTTCTAGCTTTGGAAGCTCTGGGACCTTTGGCTTTGGTACTTCTGGGATTTCTGGCTTGGGCACAGTTGGTACTTCTGGCTTTGGAAGTTCTGGGACCTTTGGCTTTGGTACTTCTGGGATTTCAGGCTTTGGCATAGCAGGTACATTTAGCTTTGGAAGCTCTGGGACCTTTGGCTTTGGTACTTCTGGGATTTCTAGCTTGGGCACAGTTGGTACTTCTGGCTTTGGAAGTTCTGGGACCTTTGGCTTTGGTACTTCTGGGATTTCAGGCTTTGGCACAATTGGTACTTCTGGCTTTGGAAGTTCTGGAACTTTAGGCTTTGGTAGTTCTGGGACTTCTGGCTTTGGCATAGCTGGAACTTTTAGCTTTGGAAGCTCAGGGACTTTTGGCTCTGGTAATTCTGGGATTTCAGGTTTTGGCACAGTTGGTACTTCTGGCTTTGGAAGTTCTGGGGCTTTTGGCTTTAGTATTTCTGGTACTTCTGGCTTTGGCACAGTTGGTACTTCTAGCTTTGGAATTTCTGGGGCTTTTGGCTTTGGTAGTTCTGGGATTGTTGGCTTTGGTATAGCTGGAATGTCAGGCTTTGGCACACTTGGTAGCTCGGGCTTCGGAACAGCAGGTATCTCAGGCTTCGGCACCATTGGGATTTCAGGCTTTGGTAAGGCTGGAACTTTGGGTATTTCTGGTTTAGGTATCTCAGGAACCGGCGTTTCTAGGAGGTGGCGTGCGGCCGCTCCAGTTATGTTTCCATGAATGAAGAATATATTGAGAAATACAAGCAGTAAGAGAGAAGATATGTGGTAATGTTGAGCCATTTCTGCAGCTAAAAGAAAGAACAATGTGTGTAAGATTCGATGCGATTGGGATGTGGCATTGGCTTCAAGTCTGATGCTTTATATAGGTTTCAAGAATGCATGCAACATCTACTTTTAGGAATTTGTTTGTTATGCATGGAACTGAGTAGTTGGATTTCTCATCAACCTAATTAGCTTATAGTCTGGTACGGTACTTCAAAAGTCAATCTAGATGACCTAAATTATTTATTAGTCTACCTGTCACAAGCATATAGATTTTGCTGGCAACCTGGTAAGAATTGTTAGCTTGGGTGATTTCATTTCTTTGACATTTACAAAATCTACCAAATGTCGAAACAGGAAGGTGATTGATTACTTTAGAGTTTCTTGGTATTCATTAATGTAAATGGGTGCAATGGAATAATTACCTTACGGTCATCTCTAAACTAGCTATTTAATTACAACTGTAATACAAAATAACTTCCTTTCTCAATCACACTCATATTTTCTCAGCAAATAAAAACAAAGTTAGGCAAAAGAGTGGCCTTTCAAGTCTATTGAATCAAAAAACAGGCCATTGCCTGAGTTTACACAACATAAACTAACCATTAATATTCTCTGCTCCACATATAACTGGTGGAGTGCAAGTGAAACACTTTTTGACAGTTTATACAATATTCCATGAATAAAAGTCTAGCTGAAAGAATAGCATATTAATCTCCCTTTCAGCCAAGGAAACAATGAAAGTTCTATTACAAATACAAAAAAACATGAATAGAGACTAATATCGAAGAGGATCAGCTCATAATCAGTTCCCAGTTCTTAATCGAGACTAATTATCCACTCTAGAGTTCTTCCACAATCATGGATTCACCTTTGAGTCTCTGTCTTTTCGTCCATGAAACATTACCAACTTCGGCAACAAGCAGTTGATTGTTTCCTGCGAATAGAAATATGTTTATTACTTCAGTAATCAAAGAAATGAGCAAGGAAAAAAGGCATTCAAAGGTCATGGTTAATGGAAATATAGTTAAGGTAATAAAAGCTCACCCTCTTTACCGGCTCATGATGTAACTTTATGAGATTGGCACACAATGGTACCAAAGCAGGTAGAGGTGTTCTCCTTTAAGGCCTCACCGCAACCTATTGTCAGAACAACATAAAAGAAATCCAGGTGGCTCCTGAAAAAGAATCAAGACCCACGTGGCGGGGCATGTTGAAGATATAATGAAATAAATAAAAGTGTACAATGCCTTGGGCCGCTCCACCCATTGCCTTAAAACTTTTGGTTGGAGACATTCTTTCATATGGTATCATTTTCAAACTTTTGATAAATCAGTATTCACAACTGTTTCTCTCTATCTACACTATGCTTTGGAAAATATCCTTCTACAGACCATCATCCCGTCATGCCACTGTAGGCTTCTATCTTCCCTCTCTGCTTCATATCCACTCTTCGGCCTTCGTGGAAAAAAGAAAGTACAAATAGCAGCAAAAAGAAAAAAAAAATTTAGTCCACATGTAAACCATATAGTCAGGCTACATATGCAGGATTTACAGAAATATTTATAGTGTACCAGAGCACTCCACCCATCGCCTTAAAACTTCTGGGTTGAATACTCATATTCTTTCTCAACTAGAATCCTCATGTGCCAATTCCACTTAGTCATTTCACCGACCAAACCACCGTTTAGGCTTCTTATTAAAGCATGCAACAATACGTTCAATCCTGTAAGACATGCATATGATCCATGACATTTCTGCCAGCATCTTCCATTTAAGCCATATTGGTCATACATAGAGTAAAATATGTTATCCGGAGACCAACCATTGGCACTTACAATTTTATTTCAAAGTGAAACCAAACAGAGAAAAATAATACTTGCTACTGAACATACGAAAGAACAGCAGCCATATCATATTGAAATTTTAACCAATCAGAACCATAAACAAACAAGCCTGTGTATTTTATGGTCCCAATGGATAAGAACTGCTTTTTCTCTTCCACCTCAAATTTTGATGGTTATCCCTCGTGTGTTTTCAGTTTAACCAATCCCATGGGAATTTCTCCATTATTAAGAAAAGAAAAAGTGTATTTGAGTATAACTGAAACATAAATAGAATGAAAAGAAGATGATACCTTCGCACAGAGGCTGCATTGCAGGTTAAAACTGAGGCAGGAAACAGCAACTTTAGTAACTTTAGACTTTCCAATTGCACCCAACTCCAACTGAACCAAGTTGGAAGTGATATAAGAACTTATCAGAACAAAACTAAGTTCATATCTGACTTTGCACACAATCATTGAGGGGAGTCACCTGAAACCACATTAAATAGAAGAGAAAATCTAGTCAATCTTCAATTTGCATCATCTACCATGCTCATTAAGTCATAATTGCCTACACAGCTCCTGCGACCGCTGAAAAGTGTGTTCTCTACCTACTTAGAAACGAAATCAAAGTCAAAAATCCTTTAATCATCATTTTAGCTGGAAAAATGACCAAACACTACAATTCACTCCCCGACCACCAGATCCAAAACAAGAGCTCAGACAAATAAACAAGGAAAATAAAGAGAAGAAAGTATATAATAAGAGAATTTGAATGGGAACCTCATGCAACCTCACTGTTAATGATTAAAAGTTCAATTATTGCCACAAATTGTTGTCGAGCATAATTAATGACATTCCATTTCACATAGGAAGTTGTAACTGTAAATCCATTCACAAGTTCTTATCGTGATTTTGAATATCAAAGAATTCCAATCCATAATTCATTTATAGATCTCCTAATAATCTTGCTGCGACATCATGCTAAATATTAATTGAGAGATTATATGTGCACCAAATCCCATTCTTCTAAACAATTAAAGAATATAAGATCTGCACATTGTTACTGTATGAAGGTGACATGAATACAGAATCTAAAAAAGAAAAGGTAAGTTCAAGATAGTAGCATGTCGGAAGACTAATGGAGGCAAGTCTTCCTCACTTTAAGAGAATTAAGACCAAGCGGACAAGCTACATTTGCCACTAAAAGACCATTTGACAGCAAAATATATGTATTGAAAATGCAACCCAAAATGTATACATCCTTGGCAATATAAAACATGATTATCAAACAAGGAACAAACGCAAATATTAGAAACAAATAGTTGTTCTTCATAGGAGACACTGGACTTGCCACACTGTGAATTGCAGAGGCTAAACCTGGTTGAACACCTTCTATAGTTGACGGACACATGTGAGAGTCCACACAAGAAAGCATCAGAAACTTCCCTTCAAATTGTACGTTGAAACTTCAGCAATAAGCTATAAACTAAGGTGAATTACTGACTGAGAGGTCGTGATTCAAGAAAAATATATAACAGCTGAAGAAGAAAAGTTACCTTTGGTTCTTGGGAATACGCAAGATATTTGAAAATGTTCCAACTTTTGCCTAGTCCCAAATGAGCAACAAAGAAAAAAAGAAGAAGAAATCACAAAAGTGGAATGTGCTCTATCAAACAGTTAAACACGCTGAACAGCAATATACAGCTAGTTGTGTTGCTTACAGGTGTTTGTCCTTTTTAAAATTCTAAAAGCTCTGCTTCAATGTAGAGAACTGATTGGAGCCTCTTCGAACTAGAGCACAGTTAATCTGTTTCTCATCAAAAAGGTTCTTGGTTAGGCATGTTGGCTCCACTAGGGCTCTCTCTTGTTAATGCGAATAAGATCTGCAGCATCAAATTTCAAGATTACATACTGAGTTTTATGATTAGTCAGGTTAGAAGAAAAGAAATTGGTACATGATTACCTTAACTAAATGTATTCACTTCCTAAGTTCCTTCATTAATAAGCAACTACAAGTTGCACTCAACATTCTAGGTGAACCAATTTACTTGATCCACTTCCTTCTTATCCATACTCACTTTACCCGTTCGTGTAATGAAGAAAGTCGCCTGTCACCAAATAGAGGAAAATAAGAGATAAGCTGACAAAAGTTCTACTCTTTAATACTTTTTATATTGAAAGAGCACCTTTCTGATGAGCTACTAAACTATAACACATTTGAAGTATCAAACCCTACTTACCATCTTTCATTTACATTTTCTTCAGTCTTTGTGTTGACCAAAAGGTCATCTGTTAAGGGATAGGAATGACTATCCACTTGGATTCAGAAATGTTTCTCAAATTCCAAGCATATAGCAACTTATATCTGAGATGCGTGCAGAATGCAAACCAGATCGAGCTGAAAACTGGCAGAGAAAAAGTAAAGAAAAATAACACAGGCAATGCAACCCTTTTATCTATCCTGAACCGCTGGCATTTTAAACTGCCAAGTCCGCTTGACAAGTTACAGTAGTTTCTTCACAGAGGCTGTTAGTCTGGTTTCTAAGGGGATGTTTGGATTGGCTTTGTTAAGTCGCTTAAAAGCTAAAAGCTTAAAGCCATAAGTTGGTCATACCCAACTTTCGGCTCTTAGTTTATTTTTATGCTTATCTTGGCCCAAAAATAGGTGCTTAAAAGCATTTTTTGTCTTTTAAGCCAAAAGTTACTTAAAATAAGCCAATCCAAACACCCACTAGGAAATAAAACACAAGAGAGAGGAGTGAACTGGATGTGGCAAATACAAAAAATTACCTTCCTTCTGTGCCTGCTCTTCAAAGAATTGCTAGTTACAAGTATTTGTAATCAGCTTTAACTCATATAGTGGTGGTTGGGACAATGCCATTCAGCTCAGCCTCATGCCAACTTTAACAATTAATTTTGCATTAAAAAATGAGCAGCACACAGCAATCAGCTAAATTGCATTCAATAATTTAAAATAAGTTTGAAAACCACAAGTCAATGTCAAACAGGGTTTAAAATGTAAATGTGATCAACTTAAAACCAGCACTAAGAAGGTGCTGAAATATGTAAATTAAAGTTTTACTAGCCAGTCTAACACAAGTCCTGCAGGGACCTGATAAAGTCTCATATGTTGTCAGCATTATGTATATACACCCATTTACCACCTGGAAGATTAAAAACACAAGCAATTCTACTTCTGATGAGAGCCTGATCTGTTTTCAATCTTAATTCTGCAGAGAGACCATGATCTGTTTTCAAAACATCTCTTGTTTCTCTTTTTCCACGCAGTCAACCAAAAACTAGCACATATTGTTGACCATACCTGTTTTATCTTCTTGATCAAACCCCTTAAACTTATACTCCTTGCATTGTACACTTCACCTGAAATAGATTTAGGTATATGTGCCACACTAGTTAGGTGACTGCACAACACAACTATTTTCTTCCATTTCCTTCTTGCAAAGATCGCACCTATTAGACATGTTTGGATAACTAGGCACAGCTGGCTTATGGAATTTGTCTTACTGCTCCAATGGGTGATGCACTTTTCTATGAAAGATGCCAACGTAAGTTGGTCACTGTGCAGAGTTGATTAAACCATCAAAAGAATCTGAAGAATAATCCGAGCAATTATTTTTTTGTGTCTCTGTAACGAGAAAAATAGCAGATGTTTTGATGGAATCTCAACTCCTACTAGCACCCTCAAGGCTAGATGTTTAGAATATGTATTCAGTTGGCACTTTCCTTCCCCTGTAAACAATGTGGATAACTTTTGGGATTTTGTTAGCCCCATTTGTATAGCTTAGTAGAATATTCAGGGAATTCTTTTGGCGGTTTAACCCGAAGTTTGCTTCACATTTGTTTGAAGCAGCTTCTATTGCTCTCTCGTAACCTTGCATCTTCTTGATGCTTTTCTAATATGATTAGATTACTTTACCTAAAAAGGAAAAAACTCATAGCACCAATTGGTGATGTGAAGCTCTTCCCTGTAAATTGTCACATCTCAAACAAACCTCATTCGCCGCCAACAAGAGAAACATTGCACTTCGAATGGAGCCTTAGTTCTTCCAGATGTCTCCATGGCCAATTTATTCCTTGAACCTTTTGTTGTCAAAGCTTTTGAAAGATCCAAAACCAAGACTAGTAATCATGTACAAGGAGAAATGGGGCAAAAACTTGTAATATTGTATGTGGCAGACGAGTCTCCTTTATTTAAATAGAAGCTTAGCATATAAGATCAAAAATTTTATCCTAACAGATTTTAAAATGTTGACGTCATTCCTCACAAGGGAAAAAAATCATAACTATATGAATCTTTTACTTACAGGGGTTAAGATCCTGCACACCAAACACGCAACAAGGAGACTTAAAAGCAATCAATTGTCTGACATAAGTCGATAAAAGACTTAGTTTCAAGCAAACAGAGTTCAACATAAAGTTAAAACTTACGTCACAAAACTGGAGGGGGAAAAAAGACCCAAACAAGGCCCCACTGAGAACACATTTGATCTTTTAAAAGATAGAAACATAGGACACTGAGGATAAATGATTTAAGCTATACAACAAGAAAACCAACATTAGGAGATTGGAGCAAAAAGCTGATTATTGCAATTACTTCAATGCAAACTAGCAATACATTAGCATTACAATGAAAACATCAAGGCCAATGCCTGAGCAGCTCTTCATCCCTCACTAAAACATACAAAAGACAAAAGGAAGCTACAACTAGAACAAAAGAAGTGCCTTACTTCTAAGCAGCCTTAACCTTATCATCACCCACAGGATTGAGTATAGGAAGACTGCTTAGGAATTCATCAAGACCTTCAAAAAACTCAATCCCTTCAATGTTCCCATCCTCCCCTGTTCCAGCTCCATTGCCTTGGCCCACCCCAGGTGCAGGGGGCTCTTCAACCTCATTACTGAATTCCACATTCAAATCCAACTTCCCAACATCTTTTGTAACCCTCCCCGCTTGCCTTCTTGAGTTGCTAGAAATTCCTCTCTTGCTTGACTGAGCTGTTGTGACATTGGGCATTTCTACACCCCCTTGAATCACTGAAACATCTTGCACATCATCACCAGCATCCCCAACAACATTCTTTCCCTTGTCAGATTTCTGTATCTTGCCTTTCTTTCTCTTAATCCTTTTACTTTTTCGTTTCCCACTCTTTGGCTTCTTCATCTTGTTATCACCCTTCCAATCCTCATCTGACTCCTCACTCGACTCTGATAATCCAAGAAACACATCCTCCTCATAATCATCAATATAAACTCTCGGAGCAGATGGCTTTCTTACACCTCCATGTTTAGACATTGGCACAAATGGAGTCCAGCTTGAAATATTGCATTTGTATTTCTTAAAAATCTCCACAGAAAATCCTAAAGGCATAAATCCCCAACAACAGAAGTAAGCTTCTTGTCCCTCTATAATTGGCGGAGGCGATGCAATCTTTACCGCCTGAAATGCCCTCTTGCACTTTTGACACCTCAAAGTACAATCCAAGTACTCTAAAGGATACTCATACATAAGGTAACAATAAGGACATGCAGTCCAGAAACTAGGAACAGCATTACTTGATGCATCTGCCCTCCTCTCTTTTCCCCTGGCATTGTTCACATTGTTGTTAGTAGTACTAACAGAGTGACTTTGATTGTTCCCAAAAAAGACCTCATTGTTGCGACTAGTATTGGCACATTGATTTGGATTGCTCCCAAACAATCCCTCATTGTTCACATTTCTATTGGTACTAGCAGACTGATTTTGATTGTTACCAAACAAACCCTCATTGTTCGCATTTTTACTAATACTAGCAGAGAGATTCTGATTGTCCCCAAACAAACCCGCATTGTTCACATTTTTACCAGTATTAACAGAGTGATTTTGATTGTTCCCAAACAAACCCTCATTGATCACATTTCTACCAGTAGTAGCAGAGAAATTTTGATTGTTCCCCACCAAGCCCTCGTTTCTTTGTGGTGCCTGCTTGTTACCTTGCTGATGTACAGAAGCTACTTCTCGTTGCTCCTTTCTCGACTCCATAGAAGCTACACGATGTTGCCCTCTTGTTGACTCTACAGAAGCTACTTGCTGTTGCCCTCTGGTCGTCTCTACGAAAGCTACTTGCTGTTGCCCTCTTGTCGACTCTGCAAAAGCTACTTGCTGTTGCCCCCTTGTTGACTCTCCAAAAGCTACTTGCTGTTGACCTCTTGTTGACTCTGCAAAAGCTACTTGCTGTTGCCCTCTTGTGGAACTTGACCCAAAGGTAAAGGGGTGCTGTTCTCTGCCCGGACTTAGCATGGTAGAGGTTACCGGCTGTGTTTGGTTTCTGCTCAGAAATGTTACCGGCTGCTGCTCTCTGGTCAAACTGGACACAGAATTCACTGTCTGGGGCTGTGGGTCTTGAAGAAATGTTACGGTCTGCCGCTCTCTGCTTGAACTCGGCACCGGATGTGACTGTGGTTGACTCTGAAAAATCATAGAACTCTGTTGCATGAAACCACCAACCGGGTTATTAGGAGGAGGAGAAGAGACAGGGTTCAGGTTAAGGAAAAACCCAATTTCTTTATCATAAACACTTCTCCTAAAAGCATTCGAAAGAACAGACCAAGCATCCATAACCAGATGAAAAGCATGGTCGGCAAAAGGGAAATTGTTCTTCTGAGGGTTCAAGAGTAGAGCAAGACGTCGGTACTGATTAGCGATTAGTTCAGAATCATGGGTTTGGTTAGAGGGAATTTGGAGAATAGCGTAGTAGTCAAGGTGCTGGTTGTTGATCCGCTTGTCGCCGGCGATTAGGGTGTCAATGATGGCAAGAATTTGGTCTGCGGGTAAAAGGGTCGGGTCGGAATCATGGGCCCGGGTCGCGAATGATTTGCTCCCGACTAGGTCACGGTTAGTCAACAGCTTCTCGGCTATTGATAACCACCGTATCGCCTCCGCTCTCGACGTGTTTCCGGCGCCGTTCATGAAGAATGGATGTTCCATAAAAAAAATTTTTTTTCAACGTAATTTCTGGGAAAGAAGAAATTGAAGTGAAGAAGAAAGAGAGAGAAGAAGTGTGTACTGCTGCTATATTAACTCCTATGAACAAGGACACAAGTTAGATACAAAATGACATAAAGGGCACGTGTTTGTACACTTTTTAAAAATGAAAATACGGTTAAATGAAGGGGTAAAATGGTAAATTAAAAAAGTTTACTGTGGTAAAACATGAATTTATGTCCAATCAGAATTCGGGATTTCTGTTAAACTCTCTATGATTAATTAATGGAAGTAAAGTTTAATCAACCTATCAGTTTTAACTTTAATACAGTCTCCAGTAGGATTTGACAAAATTTAATAACCCAAGTCAAAATCATATATTATTTTAAAATATTGAATTAATATGTATTACTATTTTTTAAAAAAATCAATACTCATAAATTCAAGATTTTTCACTATGACTGTATATATATAAATTCGGTATTAAATAGAACTTAGTTTTACTCAAAATTTAAGTAAATAACTTAGCATAATGAAATTATGTTGATAGTGAAAAAATAACACAGTATATATGAATTAAATTTATTGCACTATAAACAGTTGAAGAACGAGGGATTTACACTTTGCAGCTTAAGATTTTAAAAAGGAAAAGACAATTTAATATTAGTATAAAATAATTAAGGAGGAGAAAATATGTTTATAAAAAATCTATCTCTTCTAGAAAGAAAAAAAAGTGTTGTATGGTTGACTTTTTTCAACTCGGAAAAAAGTACGTTACAACTTTGCATATTATCCGGCAATCCTAATAATATTAGGAGCATCAAAAGATATTGGATAAGTTAAATTTGAAGGCATTAGAATAAATTAAATTAATAAATAGATAAGTTATTAAATTGTACAAAATTTATATGAATTGAAATAGATTAAAGAATGTTTATTATTTAAATTTATGTAATTTTTATTAAAATTTTAAGTTTTTCTATTTGTGTTCTTATAATATGCTTAACTATCTAATATAATTTTCTTAATCTCTATTATGATTATTATTATCAAATAAAAAAGATGTGTTTTGAAAAAATATTTTGATAAGATTTTTTTATAAATCAACTTGGTTGCATATTAGCTCAACTTTTAGATGTACACGTGTTTATTGGATGGTTCAATTAGATTTTGAATGTGATTGATTTATTTTACCAATTATTAAATTAAAAATTTGTCAAATCGTTAAAATATCAATTATTAATTATTAACGATTTGATAATTAGTTGCTTGTCGAAATTTTTTTGGTTAAAACTAATCATTAAAGCTTGATGGTTAAATAACATATGCACAATATCCAATTATCCACCTATTCATCATCATTTTCTTTTAGCTCATCACTTTTTTTTAGCTTTTTATTGTGATTTCAAACGAACAATCAAATTTGGCATATAATAAATTTGAATAACGTATATATATACGTCCAAATTGAGAAATATAGATTACATTCCCAATAAAAACAATTGAGAAAGCGACAACTTTAGAAACTCGGAGAAAAAGATTACATTTCCAAGATTAAGGCATGTGTCCAAACTTCGTCATTAAGATACTAAGTTCAGAAATAGAATTATAAAATTTTATTGCAATATGCAAAGTTACTTCTTACTTATATCGTTGAGGATTAAATTCCAAAGAACTAAAGGTGTGATCTATGAAAAATGAGATAAAATCTTTAATCAAGTGTCTTTATATGCCAAAATGTAAAGTTATAATTTAAAAATAATTATTATCAGATTTTTAAATAACTCATTAAAAAAAATATCACAGTATATTTTATAAGTTTAACAAAAAAGTGTACACGTATGAAGTAGAATCCCTTAAATATAAGAAAACTTTAGTAATAACTGTTGTAAATTACAACTTATGATGGTTGCATTTTATTACTTCTTCCGTCTAATAATATTTACACATTATAAATTTAGTATAAGAATTAAGAAATTGTAAATTTTAGGAATAATTTTATCATTTATCAACATGTTTTCGCTTGATCTCCCATTTATTTCTAATTTTGTATATATAAAATTAATCAAGATATTTTCTCTGTTTTATAAAAATTCAGTGAAACATAGAAACATGAAAAAGGAAAAGTTAAGTGTTGCCAATAACATCTTCATCAAGTATGAGTTGCCAACTTGCAATTGTAAAATGGGAAAATTACGCCAGAGATCCCTCAGCCTTTTATTTTACATAAAAATTGACAATTTTTAAAATTATTAAAATCAGCTAAATATTGTTTTTCTTTCTTTTAATTTCACTATCAACGGCTTCTCTGCTTTTCTTTCAATTTCGTTATTAATAATTATTTATGGTTACTTCTTGGATTTTATCTCTAAAATTTTAGTACTATTTAGAAGTGATTTTGAGCTAATCAAGATTGATTTATTAGTGCATACTTCACGTATAATCAATGAATATTTCATATATATTTAATTTTTCAAGTGTATCATGATATATAATCGATTATAACCATGTACAAATATGCTATATTATATAGTGCGTGTATAATTTATATGTAGTTTATCATTTTATAGTGTATACTTTCAATTACTTTTCAATTGTATATTTTATATAAAATCAAGCATTTTTATTGTACAATATCGATATCTACATTATATATCAGATATACATATTTACAAGCAATAAAAACTATTAATCTCAACATAACTTATATTCATACCTTAATCTTCCTTTGGTTCTCGGGTGCCGCAACCTCGACAGACATAAAAGTCTTTATTGATTTTTCTTTTGGCCTGCTCTTAAAATAAATTATCTATTTTCAACCACTCCAAAAATAGATTTAATAACTATGAATATCAATGAAAAAATAAAGCAAGCTCTTAGAAATAATGAAAGATGATTAAGAAGGTAATAAGTTTTTCAATAGTTGAGACAGCAGAGCAATTGTGAACTTCTTCTATGAAGAATAAAGTGCTAAAATTCCTTTGTGCAAAATAATGCAATCTCCATATCCAACGAAAGAACAAAAGAAGTAATAGCCAAAAAATTTACTAGTCAATTTATAACAAGCAATTCGGACTAATGAAAATATGTGATTGCAATCCGAAGAATGTCTATTTTATCACAACATTAAAATATTTCATTAATTAATCAAATATTGGTATAATTAATCTAACTTCTTAATGCTACATTTTTTATAACCAACTTCTAAATGCTACATAAACATGTTTTCCCTGGTAATTTTCAATCCAAATAAACAATGACTAATCAATTTTTAAATATTCTACTATCATTCATGGCTTGGTCGTAATGATTTGATCTTTTTTTTTTATTTGTTATTTGCAATTCAAGATTTCACTTACCACTTCAAATCTCAGCCTCTTCCTCGTCTAAGAAAGTTGAGATCCTCGTTAGCCTCTGCATATTTCTCATCTCCTTCATCTGCATTGAGCATCAAAGTGGCCATCGAATTGATTTTCCATTTCTTCTTGCCAATTCAATAAAATTTCAACTGATGGGAATTGATTTGGGCGAAGATTTGAATACAGTTAAATTCTATTTTTGAAATATTGTACTTTAAATATGGAGGAAACTGAAATATATGGTCATAGAGATTTGTTGATAGAGCTTTGATAATGAACCCTTTGAATCAAAATTGAAATCTAGAAAAAGATAACTAAGGGAGTAAACATATACCTGTCATACACGCACAAAGAGAAAGCAGTAAACAGACACCTGCCATACATGCACAAAGAGGAAGCAGTAAACAGACACCTACCACACATGCACAAAGAGAAAACAGTAAACAGACACCTGTTACGCATGCACAAAGAAGAAGCAGTAAACAGACACCTGCTACACATGTACAAAGAGGAAGCAGTAAACAGACACCTATCACACATGTACAAAGAGGAAGCAGTAAACAGACACCTGTCATACATGCACAAAGAGGAAGATAACCAGTGTAATAAACAGACACCTGTCATACAAGCACAAAGAGGAAGATAACCAGTGGAGTAAATAGACACCTGTCATACATGCACAAAAAGGAAGATAACTAATGGAGTAAACAAACACCTACCATACATGCTCAAAGAGAAAGATAACTAGTGGAGTAAACAGACGCCTATCATACATGCACAAAAACATATTACACGTGTTTGTATTAAAATGAATGAACCATCTTAGTTATTTGGCCCTAAGGGGTATCCATAATTATATACACATTGTATAAAACAATGTATATGGATAAATATACATTTTTAATACATGCTAGATTCACTGCACGTACGTTGCACGTGTATGCTTATCGAATCTATGTTATTTCAAACTATTAGATAGGCATTAGTGGACTAATATTGTCTTTGTTTCTATATAATGTAAATGATTGATTGTAATGTATGGCTAGAAATTTTTACTAACTTTTCGATACTGTAATTTTATTTATCCAAATAGTTTTTCTTTACCGTCTATACTATTTAGGTGATAGGTGATGCGTTTGAATTTTTCATTACTCTTGTTGTTAGGTCATTCTTTTGTGCTTGGGTTGGAAGTAAATGATACACCCTTTTACAGGCATAATAAAAGTAACTTTTTTGTCAAATGTATGAAAATGGTAAAATTTGCTCCATTACGTTGTTTTCATTTTTATCGTGAGAAATACCTTGAAAAGGCATATATATAATATCACCACAAAAATTACAGCTTTACCCATGATTTTTTTCTCATTTAGACATGGTTCTAGCATGGTTAAACCTCATGATTAACTATTTTTTTATGTAAAATAATATGACTATATTATTATACACTAATTATTTTGTTGTATATACATATATAGCAAATTGTCCCTCCTAAAATATTTTTTGAAGTTGAAGTTCCAGTCCACTTTAGATGATGTGAGGCCCAATACATATTGATCCAAACCATTCTTCTTTTTTTTTTTCAAGCTCTTTGAATATGATGCTCCTTAATTTCTGCCTTCAATGCTCATTTAATAAAATTTTATGGATCAAAGTGTTTTTATTTATGACCTAATTTGCTGATATAAATTTAGAGAATGGTTGCCTTTGCTTGGCATAATTTCGGTAGGAATTAAGTTATGTAGCATAAGTTGTATAGTATTTTTCTGATCTAATTCACTTGGCATATATTTTGTAGGAATTAAGATATATGGCGTAAGCTGTGTAATATTTTTATAATTCAATTTGCTCGGTATAAAGTTTTGTAAGAACTAAGTTAGTTATGTCTTTTGCAGTATAATTTGTGAGTTTTGAAATTAAATTTTTGTCTTATCCAACATAAATTGTGTAGGAACTAAACTATGCTTTTACAACATAACTTGTGGGTTCTGGAACTGAACTTTTACCTCCCTCTATACAAGTTCTGTAGGAATTAAGTTATGTAGTACAACATAATTTATAGTATATTATGCTATGAAAATATAAATTTATGCTAAATAAAAAACTCTTTATTATTTCAATGTCAAAAATATATTTGACTTCTATTCTCTTTAATTAAAATATATGATATGACAAAAATTAAATATTATCAAATTTGAAAGCAAAAATTAAATACCATCTCAAAATATTTTTTTTTTTTTTGTGGTTCATGACATCTATAAAGCACGTGTGAACTAAAAATTGAAAAAAAAAAGAAAATAAGACATGAATGAAGTTTAACGGGTCATTTGCACTTTAGATCATTTGGAATTTTTTTTTTGGGGTCATTTGCAATTTTGATCCTATTTTGTACCAATCTTTAATTTTTTATTATTTAAAATAAGTAATTTTTTTTGAAATATAAATTTATACTTTTATATTATGATATTTCATAATTATGCCTCGTACATTTAAAACATTTGTCCCGAACTAAACATAAATTCAATTGCTAAAAACAAAACTAAAGTCTAACTATTTAAAAAACAAAAGTTAAAGATCAATCGATTTTAATGTCAAGCGGCATAATTAAATAAGAATATTAGTTCTAAATAGTACTAGTGCTCAGCGCAAAGGAAGGATAGTTTTTTATCAATATTTCTAGCATGCTAAATAATACTAGTACATAACCTTTTCCTTTTTCCCATTCAATTCCATGTGGATTGATGTCATTGGATCAATATTGGTCCTGAGATGGTCCTTCTCAATGGTTCAGGCGGCACATTTACTCTCTTATGATTTTCCAAAAACTGGTTAACCAAAAAAAAAAATTAATGTTAAAATTCTTTAAGAAACTGATACTTCAAATTGAAATAACAAAATACTCCTCTAGTTTACTTTTAATCGTCAAATATAGATTTGGCACACTTATTAAAAAATAATTATTGATATAGTAAGTTTTTCATTTTATCTCTATTAATTGATAAGGTTCACTCACTATATTTTCCAAAGTTATTGACTCAATATAGTACGAAATATTTGTATGCATTTCTACCCGAATTGTCAAAATAACAATTAAAAGTAAAAATCAAATTAGTAACTTTTTGACAACTAAAAGTATTGAAGAAGTGAGTGAATGGTTAATAATAAATTTTACCGTCGCCATTTTCTTCAAGAAATCATTCTGCATGAGAAGCTCCAAATGTTGAGCCTCCAAATATGCTTCACGAGCCTTATAAACATAAACATCGACATAAAAATAAACATCGATTTTGCAGTGATATTCATAAACGAAAGAAGGCATCTAGCTAGATTACCATTCTCATCTCATGTGTTCTAGCTGCAACTTCTCTGTTCTTAATTTTTTGTTTCGCCATTTTGACAAGCCTCTGTTCTTCACTCATGACGACTCCTCTGTATTTCCTTTTTTGCCTCTTTCTGCGGTGGCTGTAACCCTTCGTTTGGCCACAGAAGAAGTACCTTATAACAGGGCTCGACGAATCACTTGCATTGTAAGACGGATTTGCACTGCTCATTTCCTCTATCATCCTTTCAGCTTCATTTACATCTCCTCCCAATTGGACTTGGTCATCGAAATCCACTAATGTTTTTGCAGCTGCACTGAGTTTTGTTCTTTCAAATGCTTCAAAATCCTTGGAAATTTGCATAATAGTACTTGATTGTGCATCATTATCAAGACGATCATAATTTGCATAGCATCCAAAAGGACAATAAGACGGATGGACATTGCTAGAGTCATGTACATCTTGTCCCAATTGATCGATATTGTTATTGAACTCTATTGACTCGGTTCTTTCAAAGTCCCTGGAAATTTGCATCATAGTGGAGTGCGCATCATTGTGAAGATAATCATAATTATTTTGAGCAAAGTAGTTGTCCATAAAGTCTTTAGGATCTACATCATCCATGGACTTCTCTTTCTTATAATTATTAAAAGCTTGATAAAGCTTGTCAAGTTGATCATCCCTTATCAACAGATCCAAGTCTCTGTCTTCTTTTTTGCTCGTAAAATTCAAGTCCATGGCTATATGAAGACAGTTTTAGTCACAAACAAGTAAACACTTGCTTTGTTTCGTCGGTTGTGTTTATATTTACCACAAGAAAAATGAGACAGCAAACAAGGTGTGTGTGGGGAATATATTCTGCCAATTGAATGCCAACTACTTTAGGAGTAAAAATATTTTTGAAGTTGCAAAATGTTCCATTGTCTGGATTACGCTAATAATAGTATTACTTTGTACAATGTTCATTAGACGAACGAAATCAAAATTCTAATTTATTAGTCCTTGCTATATATTCCATTGATTTCATTCTAATGTCTACTTTCCACCACTAATAATTAACTTCATAAAAACTCCATAATTAATCACATGTCATCAAATAAAAATGAGACAGAGAAGATAATTTAATATACACTATCTTATCAAGTAATTATTTTATCAGTTATTGTTATCTTACAGTAATTATTCGTATATGATTTCAATAGGACGAATGTTTTTTTTCCATGGAACATAAATATATATAAGTGAAAAATAATAAAACTTTGATAACTATAAGATTTTGACTTAACAAGTAAGGCTCGCTCAAGTGTTTTAAGCACCTCCATCATTAATAAATATGATGAGGGTTCAAGTTACACTAGAGAATAAGTGAAAATATTTTTAAACTCATCAAATTAATTAAAATGTTAGATTCACTTATTTACATTCCTATAAAATTATATGATACATCTAAACTCACAAAATTAAATAATATAATAATATTTTTGATATATTATATACATCCTTAATTTAAAATCACACGATTCAATAGTTTTTATTATGTTCTTTACGACACATAAAATGAAAGGAAGCAGAAACACTATCATCAATTTCAGTCCTTTAGCACATGCTTTTTTATTTTGGTTGTTGTTGAGGTGGGATCAGGGACATGGAGTATTTTCGGTTTTCTCTTATTTAACGAAAATTCAATTTAGCATCACAAACTTTTTTTTTTAATTTTTATATCAAGAAAATTCTTGATAAAATTTATGTTATATAAATATATGAAAAAGTAGGGTGAAGGGGAATGGGCGTGGGTGGGTGGCAGTGGGTAGGTAGATATTTTCATTTATTGTACAACATTTGTGAAAAAAAATATATTACGTTTTCATTTTTGTGACTCGAATCTCTTGTTCAACTTGTATTATTAAAATATTTAGAATAAAAATGTTATATAACAAAATTTTGTGGAAGTTACAGACATAAAGATGCTAGCAAGTATTCAAAATAAAAAATTAAAACTAGTAATAAAAACAAAATATGTAAGGAAAAATAAAAATAAAAATAAAATTGACAAGAAAAAAATTAAACCCACTGAATGCATACCGTTTCCTTAAATCAAGATGTCAGCTAATTAACCACTCAATGACAGTCAAGTACATTAGAATTTGTTTTTGTGCGGGAGAAAAATAATTCAACAAATTAAATTAGTTATTAGAAATGAGAGAAAAACTTCTCTATTTACGGACAATAAAGAGTAGTGTGAACACATGCTTACTGTGTCTTATCATAAAGGACACAATCTTTCACAACTCTATAAAAATGTCACAATTTTTTTTAAAAAAAATCATAACTTTTTATTTTCTATTCACACATTTTAAAACTCAACAAAGCCAACCATATGTGAATTAGTTAAAAATATCTTGATGACGTTGCATTCGAAGATCTTGTAGCCCATTAGCTAAATTAAAGTTAATTAAATTAAGTTGAATCTTCATCGCTCTCATTAACTTCCTTGGTGGCCAAAATGGACAGATAGTTTGCACCAATGAATTGGTATCAAAGTGTTATTTTAATTATGACTAATTTATAATTTAATCGCGACTTTTATATCTCTTATTTTGATAATTATCTTGATGTATGTACTAAATGGTCCCCTCTTCATAAAGTAGAAACAAAAATCTCAATACTAACACACACTTTTCATGATTTGCGTCCAAGTTTTTATTAGATTAGAGCTAATGAAAGTATTAAACTTCATATATACTTTGATAAACACTATTTGCCCTTTTGATTTATATGTGCGTAAGCTTCATCGAATCAAAATGAAAATCGCAATGCCAAGAAAAAAAATATCTTTTAGGTTTGATTAAATTAAAATTCGTAAGCTTACGGTATCGCTATAATTTTTTTTTTATTGTTATTACGTATTGTAGTAAGCTAGAAAGATGTTCTCCATTACAATTAGCTTTATGTACTATTTTTTCTAGGCTTAATTAATTTATAAAGAAAAGTTTACTTTATCACACTTTTCACTTTTTTAGACCCCAATTCGATAATCCAACAATTTGATCCCGTGTTAAACTTTTAAAGGTTAATTTTGAAGATTTAGTGATCATATATATTTGTACATAAAAAAATCTCACTTAATTATCGACAATTAACTAATCATCAGATGTGGAGGGTGAGAGAAAATCATCCATGCATTCAAATGTTAGCTGGTAATAAGAATCCTAATGGTTAACCAATATCAATTTTTTCTAAAAAAAATTACAATTAAAGATAAAATAATATAACTAATAAAATCATCACTAGTTTTATGTGTAAACTTAAAAAAAAAAAGGATAATGTGAACTTAAATCAATCTATAGCAGAATATTTTTAGATTAAAATCGACCTTCAAATTCTTAATGTGGTATCGAATTGTTGGATGTTAGGGCCTAGTGTAGGGTGGTGAAATTTGAGATACAAAGTGAAAAGTTTGGTAAAGTGGAAAAAAACTCACATTATAAAGTAAAAAACTTTCATTTTATAAAGTAGATGAATTCAACGTAATCCTTTTGAATTTTTTTTTTAAACGAAAAAGAATACATTAAGAGCCCGTTTAGATGTGTTAGAATTTCTAACTTATAACTTATTTTATTTAAAAATAAATATTTATAAATACTTTTTTATTTTATCTAAATATTTTAAAACATCTTAAAAGTACCTAAAATAAGTCGATCTAAATAAATATTAAATATATTTTAGTTACGTTTTAAAACTATAATTTATTTTATTATTTATGGCTCAAATAAATGAGAATGAGGCGGTAAGTATAGGAAGTGGGGAGCATTGACAGGTACGAGGGTACAATAAAGTCATAAATTTATTTGTGTTCACTCATCACTCCTCTCTCAACTGTCATCTGTCACCTGTACGGTAAAGTTTCCCCACTTCCACAAATATTCATCTTTTTTCTCACTTCCCTTTTATATAAAATACTACTTTTCTTCCGTCTCATATTATTTGACTTAATATAATATTTTTAAAATTTATAATCTAAAATTATTTTAATATATTTTTTGATTAAAAATTAATTTATTAAAAATAAAAATTAAAATTAAAATATTTTTAATTTTAATAAGATGATATGGGGATTGATTGTTGAGACGAAGGTTTTCGAAAATAATCTCTGTATCTTTATGAGATAGTAATAAAGTATGCGTACATTTTACTCTCTCCAGACCTTAATTATGAAATCCGACTGAATATATTATTATTTGTTTATAAAGATGAAATTTTTTCCCAAAACGAACTAACTAAAAAAAACCCACATAAAATGGAAAGGGCAGTGGGAGCACTTCAAAAAATCTCTCTTACTTCAATAGCAACAGCAACTGCAATTATTTTTTCAGAACCTCTTAAATGTATGGATTCTATACTCACAACAATCACGTTAAGCATTGTCTAGATGGTTCTGGATTTACTTTTTTTTTCATACATATTTAATGGAATATTTTTCTTAATTTATATTGTGAAGAAATAAATCTTTTGATTCTAACTTAATTCCAAAACATAGTTTTTTAAAAAAAACTTATCGTGTCGGAGTTTGACATTTAATGTGTGGACAATTTAATATGAAAATTTGGCATCAAAAATAGAAATCGGGATGTTCCTAATCTAATGCTATATATAAGAAATAAATTTTTGATCTAACTTAACTTCAAAACCTAAGTCAGAATTATTCAAGTCATTTTAAAGAGGCTCTCTGTTCTTCAAGGAAACAACGTGGGACTCATATGATATATATAAAGTTTGAACAAAAATTATTGCATTACGTTAAAACCGTGTCATATATCCATCGTCTCTATACTAAAAGTAATATATGACTAGTATATATCTTTTATATGATAGTAATATTTACATTATACTTAATTAATACAGCAAGTAGTAATTTGCTTCAGTTTATCTTATCAATGTACCATGATGAATTATCGAGGCTTGGACACATACGTTTTACTAGTTCTTTTTGTACCTAGCATAAATTTCTTTGGTATATGTTCTGGTATCAAGAATGAATTTGTTTTCTTATTCTATTGTGCCTCTATGTATTAATAACGGAAAGATATTAATTTTAGATAATCACGTAATTTTCTCACTAATTAATAATTACATACATATTGAGATATTAGATACATTCTAAAATATAGACACATAGGGAGAGATGTAAGCAAAAGAGGGAGAGAGACGAGCGATAGAGGAAATAAACGAGTGAGAGTTACCCCTTATTTGGATGGTTGTTACCCGTTGTGTTGTATTGTATTGCATTGTTAGTTTAAGTACAATGTTTGTTTTGATTGTTATATAAATTCCATTATATCCTATCGTTTAATTTCATTGTTAGGTAACGAGAAAAAGACCCATTTCATGTAACGACTGATTTGGTGTGGTTGCATCGTTACTTTAATATCTTCTTCTCATTTTTTGCTTTATTTATTTATTTAATAATTCTACTTTATTATTTACCCTATCTTTTCATGGAATCCACCACATACCTTTTTATTTCTTGTAGATTTATCATTCAAACTATGGATGTATAACATTATGTAACGACGAAGAACAATACAATCTATCCAAACATTGTAGTCATTGGAATAATATAATACGATACAATATAATATAGTACAACACAATACAATACATTATGAAATAATATATCACAACCATCCAAACAAAGTGTTAGTGTATCTCAAATATACGCGAATCACACTTGGATACATTTTGTCCGGATAAATTGGACCTAATTTAATTTGACACATATGTTCTAAAATACATATATTTGAATGCACTAGATACATGTATTTGAGTACACTGTGAAATATATATGGCATAAAAAATAATTTTTAAAAACAAAATGGAAGCGCATATTAAGCCCTAAAGTAGTGACATGTGTGTTGTTTACTCTTGAAACAATACTAGATAATTTTTCTATGAACCCAAGTCAATTAAAAAACCCAATGAAATTTGCTGGATTTTCATAAATATATAAAAAAGAAATTCGGCAACTTGGAATTGAAGGTATTTACTATTCACCAGATAATTCATGCTTATTGATGAAATATTTCAAATGTCGGAGCTTTTTAGTTAGTTAAATTTCATTTATTAGATTTTTAAAAAAGAACAAAATACGAGTTATCTTATGGAACTTTATTATTTAAAATTGTTTGATTTTTGTGTTAGAAATGATATTTAGTGACTTTTACCGGAAAAAAGTTACTCACCCTAATTTATGTCACACATTTTTTATTTTAGTCAATTTAAAAAAAAAAAATGAAGAAATGAAATTGATGGAGAGATTTGGGGGATATGATATTTATGGTTACAGAATTACTAATAGAGGAAAGAAAATGATAATTATAGTGTGCTTCGCCATATCTGGGAAAACGCTGGGTATTTTTGGCCATAAAAAGGAATCTTCGTAAAAGAATCAACTCTCACTCACACATACTCAAAGCCAAGCAAATATGGAAAGAAAAAGAGAACCCCAACAAACAGAGAAAATGAAAGTGATATATATACCTGTACTCTTTTGTATTTTACGTAGCATCTTTTAAATTGACACAATATTTAAGAATTTTTTTTTTTGAAATTTTTGCTCTAAAACAATTGTTAGATATCTGTATAGATATGAAAAATATTCCATTAAAGATAAAAAAAATTTAAAATTAAATTATTTTCAAAATAAAATGACATTTTTTTTCTTACGAACTAAAAAGAAAAATGTACATCGATGAGACTGGAGGAGGCTTCTCTCTTTATTTTTTCTAAGTTCTAAGAGAGAAGAAATGATCAATTAAATTTAACTTATGTCATACGAGAAAAATGAAAGAAAAAAATAGAGAGAAGCCTTGTCCAACCACTGGGGCAATATATAACTGGGAAAACACTTCTTTAATTTAATTGGTTTATTTTTACCATCTTCTTTCTCACTCCACATATTATTGGCCTAACTATTCATAGATAATGTTGTTTCCAAATACTACTACTACAGTAACCAAAAATACCCTAATTTCTCTCTCAATTGTTTTTAGCTTTTCTCTTTCTATTGTAAGATAGCTTTTTTGCTTCTAAAAATCCCTCTTCACTTTTCTTGAGCTCACACCTTCAGATCTCTAGGAAATTTCAGGTTTCTTTCCCTTAATCTCTCTTCTATTTTTCTAGGGTTAATTAATTAACACAGTTTTTTTTTTCTTTTCTTAAGTAGTAATTCACACTTTTTTTGTTAAAAAAAATAAACTCCTTTTCCATTAGAGGAGGTACAAACATTCTGAAAAATTCTTCCTGGTTTTAATAATATATTTATATAAAAAAAAAGATTCTTGTCCTGATTGTAGTCAATTTGATTTGGTGTATTATTTTTTTTAAAGATCTACGGTTTTTATCTTCTTGTTTGGTATTTTTTTATGCTTAAATAATGTTTGACTTTAATTTAAATTGGATCGGTATGAACATGATATTAATTAGGCTTTGTCCGTGTGCGGATATATTATAAGGTGAAGAAAGAAAAATGGTGAGACAAAAAATCCAGATCAAGAAGATAGACAACTTGACAGCAAGGCAAGTGACATTTTCAAAGAGAAGAAGAGGACTTTTCAAGAAAGCTCAAGAACTTTCAACTCTTTGCGATGCTGATATTGGACTCATTGTTTTTTCTGCTACTGGAAAACTTTTTGAGTATTCAAGCTCCAGGTATAATTTTCTTTTAATTAATTCACCATATGAGAAATCAACCCGTTGTTACAGTAACAATTCATAAAATCAAATGAATTACTACTTACAAACCAATATATAGTACATATGATTATGGTCTAGTGACTGCTTATTATTTTCACTAATTAATCAACGAGAGCAGCAATAACATATCTAGGGAAATTCCATAAGTGGGGTCTGGAGAGGGTAGAAATGTACGTATACCTTACCACTACCTCATAGAGATAGAGATGTTGTTTCTGAAAAAACCTTAGTCTCAAAAATCAAAAATCAGTTTCACTAATTAATGATTTTTTTTTTTTTTGAAAAGCCCATGACTTGAGTGTCAGATGTCTGTCAGATATATGGAGAGTTCCATATGTCTTGGGGAATACAGAAAAGCTAATAATAGCTAATAAGATTGATAATACTATATTTGGTGTGTTTGACGTTACTAAAAGAGAAAGAAATAAAGTTTCTCATTATACGTTTGATGTCTTTAAGAAAATGTATATATATGTTTAAAGCAATTTGTTTTAAAAGTAATTAAAAGAAAATAATGCTTGGGTTGAGTTTAGTTAGTATCATTTACTTTTGTTATTTTTACTGTACGAAATCTTTCAGAGTTTTGTACTTGAATCTATTTTTAAAAATATAGTGTATAAAGTAAAGGTGATAATGAATGGGGTACTCAAATTTGTGAACTAAGAAAATACATGCTAATTAATCATCATGATTATGGTACTAAAGTGCTAAACTTCTGCATAAATTAACACATATTGTCATAAGTAGGATTTTCATCAACTTCTCGATTTAATAAGATCTACGTCATGAGTACAGCAAAAGCAGCATTATGTTATTGTCATTAATATCTCACATAATCTAAGGTTTCAATTTCTCTAAGATTATCTATGTACGAACAGTGAGAATTAAGTTTTTAACTAGTGTCATTGTATGTTCATTAACTTATAGGATTAATCAAGTGTCAAGAATACTTTAGTGTCAATTTCAAAAGTATGTTTAATTTGTTTGGCATCTTGTGTTGATCAAAACCGATTTCCTCTCTTGGATTTGCTTGACTTATTTATCAGTTTCTTAGCGGCTGATTTATGTCTGATCCTTTCGGATTGTCTGACTTGGGTTGACGGTGCTTTGTTATGGCCGTCATTCGACTGATTACTGCAAGTCCACAGCCTTTATGCTAATACTATTATGTTCAAATCTAATTGAATCTTTCTCCATCAACTTGGCTGGAACAAGGCCATTCATACAAGCATAGACCAAGTGAACTTGTACTTAAAATCTTTATTGAACAATCATCACATAAGCAAATAGACATATTCCTCAGCTTAAGCTTTTAAAAGAATAGGATTATCTCAAAAAATACTATAACAGCTACTATGACTCTTGAGCCCATTTTTAATTTCCTACGTATTTGACTTATGAGTGTTTCTTCCCTTTTTCCCAATTTTAGTGGTTCATGACCAATAAGTTGAAACCAAAATACGGTCAATTACAATTTACTCATCTCCTATTTTCTAAGAATATATTGGTGGTGTTCCACAAATTACACACACCCTAACTATCTTAGTAGGGTAGTGGTGGAGTCTGGATATTCTTTAAGGGGCATATGAACTAGAAAAAGGGGATTCAACATCTATTATATACATAAGAAAAAAAATATTTTTACCACATATAAATAGTATAATTTTTCATCGAAAGGGATTGATCAACTCCCTAAGTAATAGGACGGCTCCGCCACTGTCCAGGGGCATACCTAATTAATGACAAGATCATGGATCTTCTCTGTCCTACGGACGTTCTATCTCTACAATCTACTTCCCTTCTTCTCATCCCCGAGTATGGAGAAAGAGATAAAAGAAGAAAATTCTTAAATTCTCATAAATGATTTGAATAAGCATTCCTTAGAGAAGGAAGGCCGGATCAGACATTATTTGGCCCTTTTTTAGGAACTCTAGATAGTATCATCTTTAGTCATTAGCTATCAAAAAAATTATCTCCTATCAACGTATACAGTTAGGGGCAAACAGTGAATTTAACATTTTTGTTCGCTCTAGCAAATGTAAGTTTTGGTTTCTCATAATCTTTTCTCTCATTTTATTGACCACTCCCTCCCTTCGTCTTTACTTTTCTCTTCTTGACTTGACACATAGATGAAAACGTAGTAAATGATAAGAATAATTCTTTTTTTTTTTAAATAAAAAATTACTCTTTGAATATAATAAATACAATGTCTTAAAAATATAAGTAAATTAAGAATGAAGTGTAAAGTCATAAACTGAACAAGTATTATTAGACATCCCAAAATAATACAGTGAACAAGTAAGATGGACGGAGAAATACCAAACTATACTCCTATTTTATTCCCTCTCTCATCTCCTCTTTTCAATTCTATCGTACTCTCAATTTATATCCTTGATCTCTTTGTATATCCTTATTCCCTACTATGTTTTTTGTTGAGTGTGTGAACAAAATTTTATAAAAAAGTAGAAAAAAGATGAGTTAAATTTTATATAAAAAGTAGAAAATTTTTATACAAAATTATCAAATTCAACTTGAAGTTAAATTTTAAATTTGAAAAAAAGGTTCCAAACATGTTTCCAACCATTTTCATAAATTCCAAATAAAATATTATATTCTATTTTGTCTTTTGCAAAAAATGTATAGCATAGCCTAATTTTAAATTTATATATTTCAAATAAAACAAAAAAATATTTAAAATCAATGATGAAAAGCCTACTAAATATTTATAACCCCTTGAAGTGCGTCCACTAAAGCAAGAAATACGATGTTTGGCCCGCGATTAAGTAAGAAATTGATGTGGGACTTATTTATATAGCTTGGAACTCTTCCACCTCAATAACTAGATTTTAAAGAGTGGTTAGAGGTTGTATCATAAAGGTTAATGTTTTTTAAGAGTGATTAGAGGTTGTATCATAAAGGGAACATTAACCTTTGCCTCTACAAGGAATACATAGACAAGTAGGAAAACAAATGAAAGATAGAATTAGGGATGACAATAGGACAGATGTGGGGCGGCATTAGTTTAATTGTAATTTTTTTAAGTCGTCTCACTCCGGTCCGCCTAGTAACTTTTTTCATTTTCAATCCATCCTGTTTTATAAGTTTTTTTATTTTCAATCCGGCCCCGTCTCGTATAAAGTTTTAAGTTCTTTTCTTTTTTTATTTGGGTTTAATATGAAAAGTAAAATTCATAATTTATTTATTTTTTTGCTAATTAACATTTCAACAACTAATTAACTATTTCAATAATTATTTCTTAATCATTAATTAACTATTTCTAATAACATTTTAACGACTCATAATTTGCTGGACATATCTAGTATAAATTTTAGAAAAAAAATTAAAATTAAAGTCAAAGTTTAATATAAAAAGTCAATGTTTTATTTTTACTAATTACAAAGATTTAATTTTCTTTGAGTTCCTATTTGGAACCTTAAACCCACAACCTACCCCGCTCGCATTACTTTTAATAATAGTTACTTCAATCACCCCGCACACCGCACTTGCTCTACCTCACATAACTCTAAACCCGTCCCCCTCTGCATAACTTTAAATCCGCCTCACACCTGCCCAACTTTGCCCCATTGTCATTCTTAGATAGAACATAACCGTACGCAGTGGAGCTCAAAGATAGAACGTCTGAGTGCTATTGATTTTTGAAGCAAATTCAGAGAGGGAAATTATTATACTCCTTCTGTTTCGTTACCATAATTTCATAAGTGCGATTTAGGAAGAGTTATGTATATGAAATTTTATTTTTTAACTTGAGAAGGTCAAGAAACAATTTTTATACACTCCTCAAATAGAATATATCAAAAATCAAGTATGAAATTCACACTCTCAATAATTTAGGTATGAAACTCAAAAAATGAAGATAGTTTAAATGTGTTTTTGATAATCTACTCTTTGGGATACCTTCGTTCCTAATTCTACTTTTTTTAATATGTCCACACATCCATCTTAATATTCTCATTTTCAATTTTTCACTATTTTTTGTATGTATGAACTAGCTGGATAATTAAAATTTTCAGTTTTTTTTTTTTCAAATATAAGTTTGCCATGAAAATTGAAAGTTGTCAACTTATGCTCTCTCTGTCCCACAAAATTATTCGACTTATAAAGTGAAATATTCCTCAACAGAAGAAAGTCAACTTATTCTGCATTTCACAAGATTTATAGCCTATAATTCGTTTTTGCAAAAATCAATTATCATCAATCCAATGTATAGTAATTGTAAAGTAATCATTACCATTTACTCTACGGTCATAGCAGAAGTAATCGCTATTCTACAAGTATTATAAGCAAATAAACAACGAAGATAGTGTAAATGTTGTGCATGCAAAAACAACCTTTTTTATTGTATTTCGTGAAAAATCCTGAAATGATGGGTTATAAACAACTTGAATATAATGAATAAAATCAGCATTTTCTCCAAAACTAAAAGGCAAACCCGTTACAACAATTATTTTTGCTAGTTCGTCTAGGTCTCGTTGTTTATTATAGGGACGATGTGTACTAGGATCGAAAATATTAGTCGGGTTTAATTGTGTTTGAACCATATTAGAAGCTCCTACTCCTACGGATTGTTCGGGGAGGGAAATATTACATTTTTACGCTGTCGCATTCAAAAATTCTAACCTATAACAAGTCGTTAAATGATTTCTCAAATGACCCGTCCCACCCGCCTTTCCCGACGTTTTATGGTTTAAAACATGTTTATATTTATTACAAATAACCTTTGTTTTACATTCACTTTATGTCATAAATTGCCAAACAAATGATTTTTTTTACACGTTGCGGTTTAGGCCTACTACATTTGTCTGGATGTACGGGGGGAGCGGGAGCGAGAGCGAGAGCGAGAGCGAGAGAGGGGAGCAGGAGCGGGAGGGGGGGAGTGGTAGCAGTATATGGGAGTTGCGTTTCATTATCATCAAAAATATCTTCGTCTTTATTAATTTCAAAATCATCTTCCGGTAAATCTTCACTAAAACCAAATCCTTGTTATAGAAATTCATGATTTTAATTGCTTGTTAGAATTAATATCATGACAAATATCATTAATATTTGTAAAATCATCTGTATGTAAAAGAATTGGCGGTTGTCTAGTTGATTTAGAACAACTACCAACTGTTTTTTTTACCGGTTAAAGATTTTGCAATTCGACCAAAAAAGATTTTTTTCCTTTTCTTTTTCCACCGGAATTCATTTTTAATAAAATGGTAATCTAAATTATGAATAATACAAAAATAATTCAAGTAGTAAACTACTAACAAATAACAACCAACAAGTAACAATTAAAGAATAAAAATTAATAGATTGGAACGACTGTACCGAACGTCTGTGTAAAAACAGACGTAGACGCTGAAGTTGATAAAACTTGAAGCTTGAACTCCAAATATGCTCCACCAAAATATTCTCCAATTTCCAAATAGCCAAACAAATTTTATACACTAATTAACTAATTGACAATAGAAATTTACTAATTAAAATTTGAGAAAGTAAATAATAAATATTTATATAACTATAAATTTATAATAATAGAGAGTAGAATTAGAGATGAAAAATGTAATTGAGAATTGAGTTTGAGAATTGAGAATTGAGAATTGAGAACTGAGAGAAAGATTGAGAAAATTTGTATGAAAAAATATTTTGATTAAGGGGGTATATATAGGAATTAGGAAGTAAAACATTAATTAAAAAAAAAATTTAAAAAGCCGTTGGAAACGGCTCAATTCTGCAAATGTTGATTGTTGATCGTTGGGGTGGGCCCCACTCACCCAACGGTCCAATCAGGAAATTTAATTTTTTTTAATTTTGAACTGGTAAATCGGACCAGTACCAGTATTGACCGGTAAAATCTCCCCCTACCGGACCCCCTTACCTCCGGAAGTAACCGGTAGCCTACCAGACCGGCACTAGACCAAGACGGAATCGGAACGATACCGATAGCTACCGATTCCAATGCCAGCCTTACGTGAGGGTAGAGTTCAAAATAATATCGAAAATGTGAAGAGGATAACCATGTGAAAAATTTCTAAATTATTAGGACTCATTTGGTTCGGATTAAGTTAGTTCACTTTTTATGTGGAATAATAATAACATTAAAATATCAAAAATAAGTTATCCCATGATTTCATTCCAATCAAATGTAGAATATACTCATCCTAAAAGTAATTATGCCCGTGATTAGTTATTCTTTATCATTTGTACCAAATGAGTCCTTAGGATCATTTTGTATGATGGACAAATATATATAGTTTCGGCAGAGGCTCTTCTTCATTTTATCTTTCTCCATTTTTTCAAGTTTCTATCTTGATGATGACTGACATATGACATAAATTAGATTTAATGGTTAAGATTTAATTGACTAAATACATCTCTAGTAGAGTTTAGTTAAATCTCAACCATTAAATAATCTAACTTATACCATGTGTCATTCATTAAAATAGAAAATTTGAGAAAGTGAAGAGAGAGGAATCTTCCCCGATAGCTTCGAGATAAAAATATATTACTCCTATTTTATCTCTTGTTTGATTACTAATCCTGAGATTAGTAGTACTAGGCTTAGAAGTTGGATATCGTAAGATATAATGAAAATGGCAAAAATGCTCCTGAGATTCCTCAAACTTTTTTATTTGTACTAAATAGGGTGGAGAGTATTTTTGTATACAAATAACTTGTTTTTTAAGAAAAATTAATTCAATATATGTTATTTTTAATACAACATATCAAATAGTCAACAAACAACAATATCATAATAATCTTAATATAACTTGCCTCCAAATCAAACAATCTTAATGAAATTTCACATGTTATAATGGGTAAAACTTCTTATCTTCAGCCAACAAATTCCACTATTTTAATGAAATATTACTTATAATTATCTTCTATGGGATCTAAAAGGTCGTTTGCTTGGGAAGAAATTATCCTAGGGTTAATTATTCTGAAATTAGTTATTGTGAGATAAGTTATTCCGTCATGTATATAAAATAATTTATTCTATCACTATCATATAAATGATAGAATAAGTTATCCACACTTGGCAACCATCACTGTGGTATCCTCTTACACACTCATATATGTAATATAAAAACATTTATGTTTGTGATGCCAAACACAAATATATATCAATGATTAATGGAGTTGAATGTTATTTAAATTTCAAGCTTATCTCCTTATTTATGTATCCTTGCATAGTATGATGCAACTGATTGAGAAGCACAAGACGCAGTCAGAAAGGGATAATACGGATGGTTCAGAACAGCTGAAGTCTTCTAATCTTCAGGTAATACTATCACTAAAAGGAACTTTTTTTTTCCGTAAAAAGTTTAGTAAGACACCTTATCTTTCTAAAATAAGCGGTACTCAAACAAAATATTTCATTTTCCAGAGCGAGAAGAAAACCTATGCAATGCTTAGCAGGGACTTAGTAGAGAAGAATCGGGAGTTAAGGTAATTGTTGGTTTTATTTTGAGTATGCCTCTAAATTAAAGATGCATCTGTTATTGTCTTTTGTAAACAAGTCAAATTGCAAATTATGACTTACTATGCTAGGCAACTACATGGAGAAGAGCTGCAAGGACTTGGCTTGGATGAATTAATGAAATTGGAGAAATTAGTCGAGGGAGGAATAAGTCGTGTCCTCAAAATTAAGGTCCTCTCTACTTAATTACTTCTTCTCGTATTATTTGGTCTCTCTCTTTTTCTACGTCGTGTATTACTATCTGATGCTTTACTCTAATAATCATGCTTCTGAAATATTTTGTTGAGTCAAGAATCTGTAGAGAGAAGGTCTGAGTATATTCTGCCATATTTGAACCTCCCTTGTGAAATTATACTGAGTATATTATATTATTATTTGCTTAATTAATCTCCACCTCCTCTTTTGCAATTACGTGATTAAGTTCCTACAGAAACACATTGATTACATTAACCTGAGATTTAATTTGCGTCTTTCAGAGTGACAAGTTTATGAGAGAGATCAGTTCCCTCAAGAAAAAGGCAAGTCATGCACTAACTTATTGAATATTGATTTCTTTAGCGTAGTACTTTGAGGTAGAGGTAAAGTTTGAATATGCTCTATCCTTTCTACATTGTACTAAGTATATATGTTGTTGTTGTTTTACTTAGGACATACAATTTGATTCTAATAGGAACTAAATTTGACTCTGGAAAATTTAGTTTATGAGAAAATATGGCCAACATCTGTGTTGGATTGTTTTGGATTCGGAGAAGACATTTTTATTTTTATTACCCCCATAACATTTCTATGTTAATATGCAGGAAGCTCAACTCCAGGAAGAGAATTCACAATTGAAACACCAATCACAAGTAAATTATTCTGAAATTAATGCCTTTTTTGCAAAATTATCCTCTTAACTAAATATATTAATTCATTAGCAGGCAAGATTTAATGAAGAAGGTCAAAATGCAATTGAGCAAGGACATTCAGCTGACTCCATCACCAATAATCGCAGCTTAGTCAATAGTCATCAGGACTACAATGACTCGGATACTAGCCTCAAGCTAGGGTACGTAAAAGTACCCGGATTCCAAACCTTCAACCCTAAATCCTGAAATTAAAACTACACAATCTTCATGGGTTTATACTCATTTAATTTGTTTTATCTTTGCAGTTTGGGTTTTCCTTATTGAGCTTGATGTGAAAATGGAGATATGTAGTTACTAAAACAAGAACAAGTAATTTTCTATTATTATGCATTATTAGTGAAAAATGTATAAATTGATTAGACTGATTGACCAGGCCCCAAAAGACTTTGGGACTATTGAGTTTCTCGAGAATCGAGGGTCAATAGTCTAATCAGAAGTTAACTTAATTTTTTTTATTACCAGTAATTTCTTTGATTCTTCAAGGGGCATATCAAAATTTATCAAATGTTTAATCAGAGATAATATGGGTAGATTAAACTGTCTATTTCTCAAGTGTTTGAGCGGTTGATAATTTTAATAGTTGAGCAACTCAAAAATCACTTAACTATTAGTAATATTTCACTCTTATTTAATTTTGTTGACATGCATTTTCACTCGAAGGCATGCAACAAACAACTTTTGAAAGTTCAGATTTTTTGAAAGTTTCATCTATATGTGCCCGTAAGAACCTATAAGTAGATATGATTGAAATTACTTTTGCTAAGAAAATTTAAAATAGACTAATATTATTTCAGGGTCGAGTGTGGCCATCTGAACTCAGCCCTTGCGTGAAGGGCCCCAGTGACTAATCCTTAATTTTAATGCCAGTATCTATTTAACCAAAAAAGAAAGAACTCTAAAGTACAACATACACGGAAAAATGTCCATGATCAATACAAGTGTCCCAACAAATTAAAGCACACTTTACTTTGAACTGCAAAACCTATGCGTCCAATTAAGCACGAAAGGTTGCTTAATACTATGTCAGAATATCCATCAATCGTCATATGACATGTGATAACACTATTTTCTTATTAAATTAATTTTTTTTAAAAAAGTTAATAGTAAATAAATTATCGAGCATGTAAGTTAATTTGAACTATTTATCAAAATATTACCTTAACTATTAGTTATTTAGGTAGAAAATTAAAAAAAAAAATCAATAGTTGAAGTGTGTTTTTAAAATTTTAACATTAATAAATAGTAATGTAATAATTTCGCTAAGAAATTCACAATGAAAAGAAAAGAGTAGTGCAGTTGAAATTAAGTGGGTGTCCTTACCAATTCGCCTAAAGACCCGTTCAAATTTGTAACAGCAGAAAGCGCGACCTGCTCTCCCTCCTTTAACTCTCCCGCCCTCTTTGCTCTCATTCTTATTTCAATTTGATTCAATTCATTCCTACTTCCTAACCAAATTTTATCAGAGATTACCAAATAATCATCAATTATGGATGAAGAATACGACGTTATTGTTCTCGGAACTGGCCTCAAAGAATGCATTCTCAGCGGCCTGCTCTCCATCAATGGACTCAAAGTAATTTTTTGTCATTTACTCATTTTTAATTTCAGTTTTGGATTTAAAATTTTAAAACTCTAACTTCTGGCTCCTCGATCTTGAATTTAATTTTTGGAATTGGACATGCCGAAAGAATTTGAAATTTCCTTAGTGGAAGTCTCAAAATATTTAAACAGAAAATTTCAAAATCTATGGCCAAACACTAGCAAAGTGTTAATAACTGGATTGTTTGAGCAAAATTTACTAGATTCCACCTGACTCGATCAGCTGCGTCCGTCTTGGGCAATATTGTTACGTGGATGATCTTTATAGTGTAAGAGCGATCAGTAAGGGGCTTCTGTCTCTGCCATCGAATTTGGACCAAGTTGAAGTAGTATTGATTGTTAGGTTATAGTTTCAGGATGTTAATTATGAAAAAACATAAGAGATCATCAGACTACATCTCGATTCTTATATATTCGGATATGTTGTTTCTCACGATTATTTTAAGTAAAGCAGAACTATTCATGAGATCCTTTTTCTCAGAGGATCTTTTTGCCCGTCCCATTTTAACATTAGCAACTCTGATAACTGGATTTGGTTGTGATGTCTACGAGAGTTTACATCATCAATCTTACTATTTATAAGTAAACAGTCTACTTATGGTTGCCCCCTATGTATTCTAGATCAGATCTTTATATATCTTCATGTGGTTTCTCTAATTGATCACTGACATTAAATCTAACCTCTAAACGTTTTCAGGTACTACACATGGATAAAAACGACTATTATGGAGGAGAGTCAAGCTCACTTAATTTAATTCAGGTAAACTATTTACTAACAGCGTCGAAATTAAAATATGCACAAACAACACTGAAAAGCTCATCACTCTTCAGTCTTGATCCTAAGAGGAAATGGAAGTCTGGCATAAGTTAGTATAGTTTCATTTAATGCTTGCAGCTAATCTCAGCATAACATATCATGTCATTTTGTGTAGCTCTGGAAACGATTTAGGGGAAATGACATGCCACCAGAAGCATTGGGTACGAGCAAGGAATACAACGTTGACATGATTCCAAAGGTGAATAGTTCGTACTAATTTTGATTATTTATCTTTCCATTACCTAAATTTTCCAGATTACCACTCACTATTTTGATGTTTACCACTCACTCAGTTTCTTAACTTTGATTCTTGTTTCTTCTTTTCTGATAAATTAAAAGGATCGACACGGGTGTAAATCGGTATCAAAATGAATTAAACTTACCCACATAACTGTGGGTTCTGCTTGATAATCACTTTTTATACAAGCAATTAAGCTAATGTGCTTGCAAACAGTAAAAGTCTTATATCTGTCCATACAAGAGCATGAGCTCTAAAATAACATTGGGCTTGACAGAGTTCTTTTATTGTCATGACAATTTCCAAACTGCATTAGGTTGATTTGATTATTGACCTCTATTACTAGATCTATTTGAAATGCTTTACAAGTCTGTAATTTTTCCTGATATCCTGTAGTTTGCAATGGCAAATGGAACTCTGGTCCGTGTGCTCATCCACACCGACGTTACCAAGTACTTGAACTTCAAGGCTGTAGATGGTAGTTTTGTGTACAATAAAGGGAAGGTATGTTTGTTAAAGCACTATGGGGTGTCCTTTTGTTGTGTTCTGTTTTTTTCTTTTTGGGGGTAGAAAATTCTCACTTAACTTTCCTTGAAACTGATATCATTAGATCCACAAAGTTCCAGCAACTGATGTTGAAGCTCTGAAATCCCCATTGATGGGACTCTTTGAAAAGCGCCGAGCTCGGAAGTTTTTCCTTTATGTGCAAGATTTTGAAGAGACTGATCCAAAAACTCACGAAGGGATGGATTTGAACAAAATCACTGCAAAAGAATTCATTGCGTAAATTTTCTTTCCAAGAGTGTTTTTACTGTCTTGCTTGAACATATTGGTGAAGGCTGAATCCATAATGAATTATAGTTGAGACAGTTTCTTCCACTCCTTGGTAACTGTTGTTTATACAGGAAATATGAACTTGAAGATGATACCATTGACTTTATTGGACATTCATTGGCACTCTATAGAGATGATAACTATTTGGCCCAACCAGCTATGGATTTCATAAAGAGAGTAAAGGTGAGTTTGGCTTTATCAATTTAGTTTTGCCAAAAGTATATAACTGTTAAATAAAAATATCATTATTAACTTAGTTTGCTTCTGACACTATTTAAAACGTTACATTTGACATTACCGTGTAAAAGTCAGTTCTATGATTGCTGATGAGCTGGGTGTAACTTATTCTAGTTACTAAAGCTGATCAAAAGCTTTTATAGGCATCGGTAATTCCAGGACCATAAGAAAGAAAAGAAGAAATTTAGGAAGTTACAAATTTTCCATGTTATATATGTAGGGAGCGTAGGTCCTCATACAAATTTATTCATATGGTGAGAGAAAATCCGCATGCTTAAGTATTTATATACCACTGTCTTTTATGTCCACCACCAACTCTCTTTGCTTATTAGACTGTAGGTTGTCTGTTAATTTTATACTCTTGTGGCTGTAGTTGTAATGTCATCTTACTAGATGAAATGAATCTTTTATCAATATGGTCTTGACTACTGATACTGTAAATCAGAAAACACAGTTTTTTAGTTTTATTATTTGTTTATGATTAGGTTTGATTTTGATGTCAAGACATCAGCGTTCTTTATGTTTCCTTTATGCGTTTTTACTTTCTTGGCATGGATTGAAGACTTTTAAATATAATTTAATAGCACAAAGTAAAGTGGAGCGTTGATATAATCCTATGATCTAAGATGTGTCCTACATTATGATTAATTTATGTGTTGTCAACTGATAATTTCACCGTAGCTCTTCCATAAAATGTTCAAAAGAATTATCACAATCAAGATAGTTTTGAAATGCCAAATGCATACGTGTCCTATGAGTAGAACTATTTTTGTAACTCTTTGATTACACAAGCTATTTCCATCAATCTTGGATGGAGTCAAAGATTCACTATTTTTTGGCTTTGGGATATGATGGAATAAAGCAAAATGACTCTTTAAACTGTCTGCGCTTCTTT
>JAPFFP010000001.1:32744854-32761096 GCA_026153255.1 Solanum medicagineum
CTGCGTACATCCGACCCCCCCTTACCCCGCAATGGGCGGAAGCCTTTGAGGCATTGGGGTAATGTTGTTGTTGTTGTTTGTTTGATTACACAAGATGAGATATGCTTTCTTCTTTTTGAGATAAAATATGTCCGACATTTGGCTGTGCAGTGCTTGAACAAGGATTCATTTTCCCTCTTTCTTTTCTATTATGAATTGAGAGGATTGTTTGTTACATCAGAATTCTCTGTTTAAGGAATCACTTATTGACTACTTTGTCTCTTGGTTATAAAAGCTTTATGCAGACTCTTTAGCACGCTTTCAAGCAGGATCCCCCTATATTTATCCAATGTATGGACTGGGAGAATTACCACAGGTCTGTTTCCTTGGGTATTTTTTGTTAGTTGTGTCTGAGTAAATATAAGTTTTTTTTCCTGTTATTTGATTAGTGTACATGCTTTCAGGCATTTGCACGTCTAAGTGCAGTTTATGGTGGAACTTACATGCTTAACAAGCCACAGTGTAAGGTAATCATCCAAACCATCTCTAGCTCATTTGCTGCTTAATTATCCCCATATAAGGTAAAGCTTTACAAATGTTTTAGCATCCAAAATGTGTCTGGCTAATCTTTCTAATCTCACATCTAGGACTTTTCTTGCTCGATGGAAAAAGACATGCTAAATGTAATCTGGATCAGATATTCTCATATTGTAATTTTAAGCATGTCATGTTATTTTACAAAGAAAACTGAGACGATAATGCACCTGAACTGGCTGCTCTACTTAAAATGTTGAAGTATTCCGCATGGCTTACATACACAATGAATTAAATTGAAGTTTATGTCAACAATCAGTTTCTGGATTGCAGGTGGAGTTTGATGAAGGTGGAAAAGTTGTGGGTGTGACTTCAGACGGAGAAACTGCCAAATGCAAGAAAGTTGTTTGTGATCCCTCATATTTACCTGATAAGGTACTATTGGCAAATTGCGAGATACCTAATATGTTCAGGCTTTCTGCATTGTCGATTCATGTCTTGAAAATTTTCTTAATCATCTGTTCAGCAGAAAAAAAGGATCAGATTAATAATTTCTACTGATAAATGATTTAATAACCAATATATTATGCAGGTCCAGAAAGTTGGAAAAGTAGCCCGTGCAATTTGTATTATGAGCCATCCCATCCCTGACACTAATGATTCTCATTCAGCCCAAGTCATTCTACCACAGAAGCAACTTGGTCGCAAATCAGATATGTATGTTTAGGCTTCCAGATTGTCTACTGAATTATCATACCCTACTGTGTGGTGTAGTATAGAGAGATGTCTCTGACAGTGCAAGATTTCTGCTTCAAAAAACAAGATTACAAAGCATACTAACTTTGACCTTACTTTTATATGTCACTGAATAGTAATTAAGTCCTCTTTTCTCCAAGCAATTGTTGAGAAGTGACGGTCACTATTTATTTAGTCCTAGACTCTATTACATGCTCACTAAAACTGTTCTGCTGTTTGGAGAAACTTGAAAGATAATTCAGAGTGACTTATTCAACATGGTGGTTACAGGTATCTATTCTGTTGTTCCTACTCCCACAATGTCGCTCCAAAGGGGAAATATATTGCCTTTGTTTCGACAGAAGCTGAAACCGATGACCCCCAGAGCGAACTGAAGCCTGGCGTAGACATACTTGGGACTGTCGATGAGATATTTTATGAAACTTATGACAGATTCGTACCTTCACATGATTCTGCTGCTGATAATTGTTTCATATCTCAAGTAAGTTCCAATACTAGTTGCCAGTTTCTATTCTACTTCACAACTATTTCATCTGAAATATATCACCAAAGAAATATGAATATGCTATTACTTCTTAGTACTATGAGCTTTTATTTCTCCTGAGGAATTAGAAGACATTTTATGCGTATGTTCCCAAATGTTATAGAAGTATCACTGTTAACAGATACGGCACTTTGATTTTGCTTCTTTGACATGCCGAACCTTGCCCCACATCATGTGCAATTACTGCTGCTCAAGCGGATGTTCTTCATGATCTAGTAATGCCACTAAGGCGGAAAAAGAATATAACAGTAATGTGTTACAAGCTTAGGCATGCCTTCTCTTGTATATATAGGCTAACATATGCATAGTCCTTTCAACATAAATCAGACTTCTTAAAAGTCCAAAAATTCTATGGTAGATTTCTTCCTTCCACTCCAATGTGTCTCTACATCAGTCAGCTGTTAATTGTCAAAATTTGTTCTCTGATCCAATAATCCTGTTCTATTCTTCCTTGTAGAGCTATGATTCAACAACACATTTTGAGTCCACAGTAATGGATGTGCTAGACATGTACAGCAAGATAACGGGCAAGGTAAGGTTTCCAGTTCAAATTTGGTTATCTGGTAGACTTGTCGTTTGACTGCCAAGCATACTATTGTTTGAGTATGGAAGCTACCTAGCAAAATGTTACTGGTGAAAAAGGGGATTCTAGTTAAACATTATCTTCTACTGTTTTGACAAATATATCTGCTTTCTTTCGACCTTGTGTGAATGGTTACAAATATATCTTTGTATTTAGGTTGTTGACTTGTCAGTGGACCTGAGCGCTGCAAGTGCTACTGCTGAAGCATAAGCTTATTGTATCCACTTCATATGCTGCAAAATAAGTCAGTAGAAGCCAATTTTGTATTGAAGAATATATTTAGATAACTCCCTATTTCATTCTTAAAATGGACTTTGTTGGACGGAAGCACTTGCTCTATGTGTTAGGTGAGCAGTAGTTGCTTCCTCAAGATAGTTCGATACTCCTTTCCCCTCTACTCAAGCACTTATTTTTCATGTTCCTTATGGTTCTCTAATGATACTTCTGGAGATGTTCAGGAATAGTTTCTATAAATCCTTTCAATTATAGTTCATATTACTGTTGTAATGATTTTATTTTTTATCTTGTAAGGACTTCCTATTTTTTATTTTGTCGAAGGGATGATGATGAAACCAGCTAGAATTCAATTTCAGATATAGGAAATTCTATAAGTTAAAAATATTTCTTGAAAAAGTATTTCTATAAAGCAACAACTTATGTTTGACTAATTAATTTTGTTTGATTAAGGTTTCAAAAATGTTTGGGGCAAGAATTATCTTTTTTTTCAGCTTTTGATTTTATTCAAAAAAAACTTTCTTTTTCCCGAGAGAATAATCAAATACTTCAATTCTTAAAAAAGAAAAAATCAATTCTTTGAATAAGTAAAAGAAAAACATCGAATAAATTCTCCAACTTAGAAATTAGTTGAGTTTTGTTGGATATTGGTTTCTTAACATACATGGATTCAGATTTTAAAATTTATGAATTTTTAAATAATTAAATATTTTAAAAGAAAAAAAAAATAAATTTAGGCTGTATTTATTTGCGCTTAATGAAGATTTGAATATGAATGATTCAAACATTAAACTATACGTGCATTTGTTTTTATTAAGATTTGAAATACTTAACTGGTCTGAATACGTATCAACCATTAATTTTTAAAATAAAGTCGTAATATTATTGTGAGGACTATTATGTATATAATGTTGACCATTACTTTATCCATAATCACCAGCCACCATCATTAACCACTTCTACTATCATAATCACCACTGTCATTTTCAGTCACCATTACTATCATCTACCACCAACCACTTCTATCATCACAACCACCACCCTTGCTAACCACTACTCTCAGTTGCTATCACACTTATCATCTTCATCATTATAGTGGTATGCATTGTCATCACCACGCCCATCTCCACCACTGCTACTACCACTGCAATCGATTCCTACTATCGATGTACTCCGCCATCATAACTATCATCACCTCCAAACTATCACCATACATTCTTTTTGTCACCATCACCATACCATTTTCACTATCATCACCTTGATCAATCTCCATTACCTACCCATCTTCATCATTATAACTAGTATCACTGTTGACTACCACAAACATATCATCAACATCATATCTTTTTCAATCAACACCATCAACTACTAACATCAACGAACTTCACTATCACAAGCAATAATGCCACTATCAACCGTCAACATTATGACATTCACCACAACATCAATCACCTCCATGCTCATAACTCTTATTATCATCATTACTAACCACTAAAAACAACTATTGCATCACCATCATCATTAAAAAACTATTTCCACCATCACTAAAAATTCGTTTTTCTTATATGCTTAACGAATTTTTATTATAAATATAAGATCCTAAGTCTACACCTTATACTCTAAAGTTTGCTCCCGAACTTATATTCTTAATTCCCTTCATTTTTATGCAATTGTTACTACGCTATATATAAGTAGTTAGAAGCATATGCGTGTCACTGATCGAGGATATTTTTAAGTTTTTGTATCTTTTTTCTTTTAATCATAATTTACTTGACTTCTTTTTTCAAGAAAAAAATTATATACTTGAAGAATTATGTAGGAATAGCCACCTGTCCGTCGACATGTTTGATTTGGAATGAGAGTGTTTTTGAATTTTTTTGTACTTTCTTCATTTTAATGTAGTTATCTTATTTTTTTTAATATATTATATATTTGTAAATTATATAAAAATTATTTTAATTGTAATGATAAGCAATTTAAAATATTTTGAAAAGTATATAAAAAGTTTGATTGATTCTTAATATTATATTCTGTTACTGCCACACAAATTGGGACAACAGAAATAACATATATAATTTAAAATAACATAAAAAGTATTTTATCATAATAATTAATAATTTAAAATTTTAAAGTCATAATTTTTTAAAAGATTCTAGAAATTCTATCCATGCTATGCTATTTGAGATAGAGGAAGTAATATATATTATTAAAAATTATGTAAAATATGTTATAAATCACAACTTTAAAATATTTAAAAGACATATAAAAAATTTAATTGAGTCTCAAAAGTCTATTAATGCTATATAAATTGAGATACAAAAAGATATATTTTATTTGAAAGTTACTATAGATCATAAAATTAATAATTTAAAATTATAAAAACCATATTAAGAATTTAATTAGCTTCTAACTTATATCCACATGCATTGATTTTTTTTGTTATAACTAAGAAATTCATTTGTGGCATGTTCTTTGGACTAACCACAATCTTCTAAACTCGGTGGATAATGAGTGACTTTTATCCTTCTTCACTTAAATACTAAGCTTCGATTTACATGGTGTGAGGCTAAAATTTGTGACCTCCACTTTTTACTAAAATTAATTATCAATTTTAATAATTAAAGAAAAATTAATTATTTTTTTCAACTTTATCTTTTTAGACATTAATTATTGTAATTATTATTATGGGACCGTAAAAAGTATTTAAAGTTTGCAAGCAGCTTTTGAAAAGCCAAGTGCTGGGTATAAATATGGATATATAGAGAAACAAGCCACAAATTGTTGCGTGTAAGATCAGTGAAATGACAAAGAGGAGAAGCAGGAGCTCCGGCAAGAAGCATGATCTCTCCGTTTTCGATTTTAGCCAAGAAGATGAGCGTATCGAGAAAAACTCTAAGAAGTTTTTGCAAACATTCAAAACTCGTAAACCCAACAAATTCCATTCTCCCGTCGATAAGTACTGCTTTCTCCGTTGCTGTACGTTTTTTGCAAAACCCTAATTTACTTTTCTTGCTATCTTTTTCGTTTAATTTGCACTATATTATTCATCCCTGTACTCATTTGGATTGTTTTTTCCAAAGAGGATCGAATTGTCTATCACATGAATATGATTATAGAAGGGGAAGTAGAAATTGGTTGTGTCTAATGGAGTTAAGAAATTGGGGGAAGTATAAAAATTGAAAGAAAATAAAAGAAACGGATAACAGTAACGGAAGAATGAAGATAAAGGACGAGGACAGAGCGTGTAATCAGGTTAAGCATGCCATGTACTGATAAATAGGGGTGATAGACGCATTGACCATAAGTATTGAGAGCAAGAATAATCTAATATATATATATAGGGATCAAGAAACATATGTTTGTGATTTAACATATGTTTCTTCTTATCAGTGATCAGATTGTGCTCAAAATGTATAATAATAGAGTTTCTGGATTCAAGATTATTAAAAAGATCTCCATAAAGTATCTATAGATTGTTTTTGCATTTATCCTGCTTGGCTTAGGAAGCAATGTTGTTTATAATCGACATGCTTTTGGTTTTTGATTTATTGAAGATGAATGAAATTTCTATAGAACTAGTGGAAATGTCATTCCCTACTTTGGATCAAATTAGGTGCTAATATGTTCTGTGACCACATCTGTTTGCAGATTCCTTTTGGTATTTTCTTTTTCATTGCTAATTTTTGCCTTTCTTTTGTCCATTCATTAGTTTATCTTTTTTCTTCTTATGACTGCAGAAGTACTGGTTATTCTGTTTAACAATTTTTCCTTAGTTGCAGGAGAAATAAGTAGTTCACAAAATGATTCGGTGATTGAAATCCTACATGTTGATGATAGTGATGATGCTGCAGAAAAGAAGATACTGGAGTCAGGTGCCACTATGGCATCTAGGTCCTCAAATTTGAAGCCTTCAATGGATTATTGGCTTTGTCATCTTGAGTCGAAATGTGACACTTCTGGGGCCAAATCCCATTTAACAAGAGTGAAAACACCTGAATGTTCTATCACTGATGGCAAAAGTTTTAGTCGGAGTGATTTTGCTGATGTACCCAACTTTCTCAGTTTTTTCATGTTTCCAACTTACCATACCGCTAACAAATGCTTTATGACTATCCCCTTGATCAAAAAATACTTTGACTGTTCCATCCAAAAATTCTGCAGAATGAGCCAGTTATTCTCGATCCAGATGATGCCATCGAAGCCGAATCATCCAAGCCAGCTTGTTATCTGCAAGAAAATAAGGGTTTGTTTAAATTATATCATTTCAGATTTTCCAAGGTTGCTCACATAAATCCATTTATCTGCTTATAAAGATGTGCTCTTTTTATATTTTAGGTTCTGGAAACCAACAAGAATTGATGCAGAGTCCTAATCTAGATACGGTGAGCATGCCGCCTTCTGTAATCTTTGCTATGATTCAATAATTTTGAAAATTGGATGTTCCAGAGAAGAAAAGTGATATTAATTCTTGTTATCTGCTAGAGCGAGCCTCTCTGGGTGCTTTCTTCGTTCCATTATGACTTTGAACGTCTAATGGTAATAGTTCTAAAGGAAGTTCCGATTTTATTTCCAGCCAATGTCTTGTCCTCATTTTCTGTTGGCAGCTTGGTGTTGTTGAACTTTAGGTTAGGTGTACTAGAATATAATTTTCAAAAACTGCCATAGAAATGCAGAATCAAGCAATTAAAGCATCAGTTGTCCCAGCAATTAAAGCATCAGTTGTCCCAATCTAAAATTAACTTTTCATTCCAAACCAGCTTTCCTTTGCTATTGTCATTAGAAGCAAAAACCTAGCTTTTCTAAATTCTATTTCGTCTTAACTTCTGTTTAGTTTTAGGTCCCCAAAATCAAGCCACCTTATAGTGATTGCTCCACCTTAAACCTTAAGCTGCATTTAAGACAGCATACTGGCTTCTTCTGAACAAGATGGTTTCATCAACTGTTAGTGGTGATAACATAGCTGGCAGCTTACTCAACTTGCCTTTCCTAGATGCAGCTTAACTGTGTTTCTAATTTCGCTCAGCAATATTTCATGATTTGCTTCCTTATTGACTGTAAAAAGACAGGCATAAATGATCTGTGCACGTCATCAATCTAAAAATATATAAGAAAGCTAATAAGTTCTGAAGTCTGGACAGCTAACATTCGTAAATGAGAGGTGAAAATTTGAATATGAAAACATTATATATGTAGTAGGGTCTTGTGTTCCATGGAAATGAAGGGGGTAATCGATATGAGTGTGGATCTAGAGTCGGATTTGTTGTCACCTAAATCTTAAGATCTCGCGATACAAATATGAGTATGGGTGCAACTACTGGTGTGTACTGCTAATAGATATATACCAAATATGTATCATTTTCATCAGTAAAATATCTAACATTTTTCTCCGGAAGTATATCTCATGTGATACCAATGTTTCTGATGATTTTTGTGTGTGCTCGCGCGCACCCGTGTATAGATCCAAACATTGGACTATGCTTCTTGACCATAGTCGTAGTCAACACACCCTAAATGTATTAACTAAATCCAGTGGGCATCCCACACCCATGCTCGGATCCTGTCCAATCTACATGTGTGCTGCAGGGATTTTTGGAAGATCCATGTGACATAGTGTAGGCTTGAGTTTAACTGGTTAATGAACTTCTGATGTAAAGCATATTGAGAACCCAGACATCAATCACATATTAATGATTAAAACTGATTAGTCATGGGATTCAAGCTGTATATTGATAAATACAACACAAACCCCAGCTCCTTCTCCAATCCATTACATTTCAGCCTCATAATGTGAATTAACAAGGTTGAATTTGACGTCTGTTCCATTCTAGGCAAGTACAACAACAACAACATACTAAGTGGAATCCCACAAGTGGGGTCTGAGGAGGGTAAAATGTATGCAGACCTTACCCCTACCTCATAGAGTTCCATTCTTGGTAAGTGTTAAGTTGATTTCAGGATATGATATACTGCTGATGTTGTATTAATCTTCCTGCTTTTTCCTTTACTGCCAAGCTTGAAGTGGTGAAAGGTCAGGTCGAGAGATTGTGAAGAAGAGGGCAGGTGGAGAGATTGTGAAGAAGAGAGAAAAGGAGAGATGAGCACAGATTTTCCCCTATTAGTGTTTAAATCATTTTAGAAAGTGAATCAAACACAAATACTGATGAAAGTTAAGAACGATATTTTGTTGTAGGTTCTCTTCTTTTGGTATACGGCTTGTATATGGGGATTCCCCAATTGTTAATAAAAGTATTTACCTTATACAAAAAAAAAGATGCAAGTTGCGAATTGAAATTTCTTCAAAGCTTGCAGAAAACTATTGCTTATATTTCACCTTTCTTTTTGCTACTTTTTTGCAGAAAGTTCCAGTGGTTGTTAAACCTGATCACATCATGTATGAAGATACATATTGTACCAGCTCCATTTTGACTTTTTCATGCAGCTCCATAAAGCTTGAGGGCTCCTTCGAGATGAAGTTACCATTTACATCTGAGTGGACACTTTGTGATATCCTCGCTATTTACTCAGAGTGGTGCAAAAGTGTGAGTTATAGTGCATCATCTCTTTTTTACGCCCACACCAACAGGGCAAGTGGAGCTTTGCTAACACGCCAGTCTCCTTTGTTACTAATGATAGGTTGAAACTGCCCTTGTGGAATTGCACCTCAAATCCAAGGATGCAGATGTAGCTAACACTGATAATGAAAGTTCAGGTTTGAGAGCAGCTCAACAGAATACTTTCCTGTATAATGGTTGATATTGTTAATTAGATGATTTTCTTTTTTATTACAACTCTCAACACTTTAAAGATTAATTTCATGGTTTCAAGCTGCAATTGCATCATGCTATATGCTGTATTTTTCTAAAGAACCTTCGTCATGCTCTAAAAGAAAATCTCACTTTGTGCTTTTGAGGTAGATTAATTATTAGAATTAGGTTGGAGAAGAGAATGCTATAATTTTGCCAAAATTCAAACACTCTTACTGTTACTCATACATGTACTGGAGATTCTGCTGAATCTGTCTGGTGGATCAAATATATGACTTTTAGAGGGATATGAGACTCGATTTGGAAATTGAAACATTAGATATTTCTGTGTGATTTACTCTTAGGGGAGAATATAGGTAGTTTTCTAAGCTGTGATCCTAATGTTGATTAATTATTAATCTTTGTTTACGTGATATACCTCTGAATTTCCAGGTGCTATTGTATTAACATTTGCTTTGTTCGAACCTGATTGGCCTGAAATACGAGAAGCAATTAAGATGCTGGATGTGAGATACAAAGATAAATGGAATGACATTACAGCGTAAGATACCTCATTGAATAATGTTCTGATGTCTCATCTCTTATTTTTAGATATATACTATTGTGATCCTGCATTCTTTTTTGGCAATGATAAAGAAGTTCACTTCTTTTCCTTCTTTCTCTGTGTTTTATTGTCAACACCGTCCTCCCAGGGGCAGCTGCAAGATATTCTCTTATTTTTCCAATTTGACTGGCTAAGCTTCAATGTTAGACTTGTGTTCCTGTGTACAATGTTTAAGCTCTTACTTTTGATGAAGAAAGTGGTTTTTCTACTTTGAATGGGCTGTGGGAGCAGAACAGTTTTTCCCCACTAGAATTTGTGGATTTGAAAATTGTTTGATTGAAAAAGTTCTCTAAATTTATTCTCTTGGCCTTGTATGACACGCTTCATTGTGAGATTGACTGTCTCAGTGATGGGAGATGTATGAATTGAGTGAAACTACTAAGGATGATTTTAGTATCAGAAATGGATGATTAGGGTTTAATTTGTTATTGATTTGCCTAGGAACAGCTTTTAAATCTTGCTTTTTAATTCCCTTTCCCCAGTTCGATAGAATTTTTAATATCTTTATATCATGATTATGCTTTCTTTGTCAGACTTGATCCCACAAGGAGCTATAGTCCATTTTTTGGACGAAAAAGCTTTTCAGTTCCAGAGCATCATCATCCCAAGTAAGAGATACTTATCCTTGTTTCTTTTCAATGTGAATCTGACGTGCTAAGTTGATTAAGGTGTAAGAGAGAATGAGCAGCTTTTGCTTCAATTTGCAATTGGCGATGTAAACAGTTACTGGTGTCTGACCATATGCCCACTTCTTCTGTTCTCTGTGAATTAAGCCAGGATTTTTTGTGGTGATATTTCTCTTTTGTTGCCAAAAGATTTGATGCAGTTATGAGGTGGAAAGCCAGGAAGAAAGACTACTAGTTTTCTAATTAAACATATCTTGGCCCCCAGGCTAGCTCGTGTGGCAAAGGGTGGAGGGTTTGTGGCTGAGGTCACAGGTTCAATCCCCACACTATGCAAAGCGAAGCTTGGTATTTAAGTGGAGAAGGGTAATGGGGTGGGTCCATTATCCACTGAGTTTAGCAGGTTTTGGTTGGTCCAAAGGGCATGCCACAAAAGGATTTCTCGATTATCCAAAAAAAAAATTAGCATATTTTCTTTCTGCTATGTGTTTCTAGCACTCCGTAAAAGCTCAATCTTTATAGCAATCTAATGAATTCAAAATCACACCAAAAACGAAAAAGACAAGAACAGTTGAATACAGAACTTTGGATTGGGTTAATGGACAGTGATATAAGTTTATATGTTTTGGCCATAAGTTATGTGTTGTCTGCTGGATTGGGTTAATGGACAGTGATATAAGTTTATATGTTCTGCCATAAGTTATGTGTTGTCTGCTTCTGAATCTTGCTATTATGCATGCTTCCAACTTCAGTGTATCTTTTGTAATTATGTTCGAATCTTATTTCATTATTTTCCAGGGATAACTTTGAAGAAATTATTTTTCCAGAGGGTGATCCAGATGCTGTCTCCATAAGTAAGAGAGATGTTGATCTATTAAAGCCTAAGACTTTCGTCAATGATACCATCATTGACTTTTACATTATGTGAGTGTATATGTACATGTTTCAGTTGGTACTTCCCAAGTCTTGCTAACTTGGTTTGGAATTAAATTTAGATAATCTTTTTTGTTCTTATAAGCTTTCTTTCTGGAACTGGTTATTCATCTATTTGAACTTAGTTGTTCTCGTAAGGATAAACTATTGACATGTTGTTCAATATCAACATCTGGAAGTATGATCTACTTTTGTTAGACCGAAAAAAAAAAAAATCATTTAGTGGCTTGGTATCTGTGTTACTCTTAGGTCAAAGATTTCTTCGTTGTGTTTCAGCTATTTAATCAGGACAGGTCAAAAAGTTACTGTATGATTGACGTTATCATTTCATCTTTAACCAATCATGGTTATTTCCATTGCTGTTCCTTCCTCCCTCTTGGTTATAGATATTTGTTTATGCAAACATGAATCAACTGCCTTCATTTGCAATATATAGGCCTCATTGCAAATAACTGTCAGATCTTCCGTGATCCCAGTTCATGCTGTTCACAGTATTACAGGAGTTCCTTACAAGGCTCACACCCAAAGATAAATTTTAATAGGTTGCTTGTTTCAACACTTAACTTTTTTAGAGAACAAAGTAATACTGATGATACTTAGGGTAGTCATATATGGAGGATACTCTGTTACTTATACTTAGGGTATAACATTTCAAAAGTCCTATCAGTTGTTTTTCCTAATTTTCTTTGTGTATATTTATGTATTATGGATATAGAAATTTATTCAAACAATTCGTCTATGTAAGTAAGATGGAGATCCACCCTGAATATTTTCTTCTGGTGTATGACTGCACTGTTCTGCATTATTGTTCTGAAAATGACATTAAAAAACGTGTTTGGAAACCACAAAATTCAACATCCAAGACGATGAAATGGATATTTCCTTCAGTTATTTTGAAGTTCTCTGCTTCTTATCTAATTGTACTTTTTCTCTGTTTATCTGTTTGCGAAACAAAAGTGAAAGTGGAAAACTCAATTGATGAAATGAATTACCAGGTATCTAAAGAGCAATATGAATCCAGAGGAGAAAGACAGGTTCCATTTTTTCAATAGCTTTTTCTTTAGAAAGCTTGCTGATCTGGATAGAGATCCATCTAAAGCTTGTGAAGGTCGAGCTGCTTTCCTGCAAGTTCGTAGATGGACCACAAAAGTTGATCTTTTTGGAAAGGATTTCATTTTTATTCCAGTCAACTTCAGGTAGAAGCATTTGTAGAGCCATCTTATATGTAAGGACTTTTAAAGTACTGCTCTCCACTGTAATATTTTTTTCCCTTGTGACAGTCTTCACTGGAGTTTGATAGTCATCTGTCACCCTGGTGAGGTTGTTACCTTTAGAGGTACATCTCATGGCTGAATGTTTCTGTTTCTAGTTAATAGGATTATTTTTAACCAGAGAAAGTTTCTAGCAGAGGAAGAAATGGAGAAATCATCAAGGGTTCCATGCATTTTGCACATGGACTCAATCCGAGGGAGCCACAAAGGCCTGAAGAATCTTATACAAAGGTATAATCTGTGTTTAGTTGCTTTGACTCACAAGGTTGAGTAGTTATTGATTAAGTCACAATCATGTACGACAAGTTAAACCATGTTTTGTATATTATAATTTACATCCCTATCAATAGTTCACGGTGTAGCTTTTAGTCATTCACCAAACAACTAAGCATATTGCAAACTACTATGATTTTCATGAGATCTCTTTATAAGGTGTAGTCTGTCTATATTAGTGAAATTCGTTTAACATTTCACTATGCAAGACTAAGATAGCTTCTTTGATTATAATGGAAATAGAGAAATTTTCATGTCATGTGAGTGCAGTTACTTATTGGAAGAGTGGAAAGAGAGGCACAAGGAATTGGGAGAAGATGTTGCTAAGAAGTTCTCGAGTCTTCCGTTTGTCTGTCTTGAGGTATCACTCCATTTCCCATCTCTCTATCATGCATTGAAAATGCTTTTTCCTTCAATAAGAAATATTCCTTAATCAACCAAAACAAGGGGATGTTTCAGGTTATTGTCAACAAAAGCAATGGTTGTCTTTTCTGAAATCTGGTTATTGGACATATATAATGAACATTGTTGCTGTTTATAGGTTAACAGAACAGTTAGATTATCATCTTCAACCTCTAAATATGCACTTCATTGTCTCATAAATATAATCTAGAGAGAGTCTGTTAAGTTTATTAACTCTAGGGCAGTTAATTTATTAGTTACTTGACATCTAGTTCACAGTCTAGATGTCTTTTGGTATGTCAATAATAGATTGTTGTCCAATATGTGTTTGGATGATCCTTAACTCATAGGCCAACTCTAAGGGGTCGTGTGGTAGGATGCATTAGCTTTATGTATTAGTAGTACTTCGGTTGGTACACTTTCAACCTGTGTCATAATACGCTCTCTTTGGTATAATGCTATGTATGATTAATATATGGCAAATCATGGCAAAGTTTTTTAATGCATGTGTTAGAATGGTTAAAGACATTACCCCTCAAAACCTTTTTCACAACCTTTCCACCGTATTTGTGGAGGGTATTTTTGTAAGCATTTTGTTTTAGAAATTATTGAATGTATGTTATTTTTGACACACCAAACCAATAGTCCATGTCTAATATCAGCATTACCAATACACCCCTATTCATCACTAATTTTATACACCCTACCAAATGACTCCTAAAGTTAAGCCCAATATCCATCACCTTAACATACGTACTAGATAAGTTGTGTACTAAGGTCTGATACATCATAGTGATTTAGATAATAACATTGTAGAGATATAAATAAATCATGCAGCGGACTCTAACCAGGTTGGGATTAATGCGTTATATTTGTTACTCAAAGTTCAGATTTAGAATAGATGTGGTTTTTGCAATTGTCTAAACTACCGAGTTAGAAGAATGGAAAGAAGTGGGTGGTTTTTGACAAAACATGGGAACTGATTTCCTAAAACTTGTATCCTGCTGTTGAGCATCTGTACTATCGTGCTAGACAGACTACCTGCTATATCAGTTGAGGTGTGTAGTGTGTACAAGCTAGCCCAGATATGAAACCCTCCACCACCACCATCACCACACACACATACACTCACAAGAAAGAGAGAGAGAGAGAGGGAGGGAGGGGGAGGGGGAGGGAGAGGGACTAGACCAACTTTCTCAAGTACTTTATCTTACTCCATATCAAAGATTAGACCAATTTCTTTAAGGGCTCGCTTGGTACGAGGGATAAGGAATAGCTTGTTCCCAAACCAAAAGAGCACTAAGTACTCTATCTTACTCTTTAACCTTGATAACTACTCTTTATATAACCTACTTACTCTTTAACCCTTTTTTTTTGAAAAAAAAAACTTATTCTACATCTCCAATGTAATCATCTGTCTGGTCTTTTTGCTTTAAAATCCACTGCAAGCACTTTGGCCATGTAAAGTACAGCTTATGTAGGAAAAGACAACTGGTTTTTCTAATTTGCATCTGTTACATTTGAACATGGAGATGTTTCAAATTTCAAATCTTTATGCCTGCAAAATTCTACAGCTCTGCAGATCGATTTTGTTTCTATGTACATTTGAGAAAAATAACCTCAATCTTGGGTCTATGTGGTGATGTGTGCTCATACTTTTGCATAAGCAGTCATCTCTTCTAAAACTATGATATGTCCCAATGAGTTTTTACTGCTCTTTGGATTAAACTGCAAGATTCTAACTAGCATTTTATAGCATGATCAACAGCAAAGCTATTCAGTTTAGAACTTTGCATGCCCCTCACATATTTATATTTGCTAATTTAGCATTTGTTTTGCTTTGTTAATTGCCTGCTAGATCACAAAGCTTTTGCACTACGTGTATAAATGATAATCATTTATCACAGAAACACTTGTAAAGTTTGGTGCTTCTCTTATATATTGAACAGTTCTATTGACTCATTTTGGTTAGAACTGGGAACTGCTTCCCTCTGCTTTTCCAATTGCCTTAAATTATATGAACAGGGGAAAAAGGAAAAAGACAAGGGAAAGCATACACTGAGATAAACCAAAAGAAGAGGAAAGAGTTCCACAACTTTCGAGGATGATTCAGCTGAGTACATAGTAGTGAGCCGATTCCAGTGAAAAATGATGTGTTACAGGAAGAGTTAAAACTTTTAATGTACTCATATAGCATATATTAAGGAGTCAGCGACCATGTTCTCTTGCAAATAGTTTTTCATCTAATGTATACATCAAGTTTTCTGCAGTATCAACTCTATTTCCTATTTGGTCTTTTTCTTCTATTTGCCGATACTTGGGTTAAGTTTGGTGATTGCTGCACGCATGCATACTTCTTCAAAAGTACTTTTGGAAAATTGCAAACCATCATGACAAATCTGTATCTTGTTATATAGTCTTTTATAGTATAACATCTTACTCCCGCACTCCTATTGCTTTTGCTTCCAGCTGCCGCAGCAGGAAAACTCATTTGATTGTGGCCTTTTTCTGCTCCATTATGTGGAACTTTTTCTGGAACAGGCTCCGATCAACTTCAAGCTCTCCCTAATAAGTGCATCCTCCAAATTTGTAAGCTGTCTCTTCCTTGTTATATCATTGTCAATTGAGCTGAGAATTACAATTTTATATAAGTTGGGAGGCATGAAGCCAAAGATTGACTATTTTTTGGCCTTGGAGTATGATGGAATAAAGCAAAATGACTCTTTAAACTATCTGCGCTTT
>JAPFFP010000001.1:32761196-32774661 GCA_026153255.1 Solanum medicagineum
AATGCAACTTTCGACGCTCCTCATGGTCATCTGGAAACAGCCGCTTTATGTTTTTAAACATAGGGGTTAGGCTGCGTCCATCCGACCCCCCTCACCCCGCAATGAGCGGGAGTCTTTTAAGGCACTGGGGTATGTTGTTGTTGTTGTTGTTGTTGGGAGGCATGAAGCGAGTATATCTTGGACTTTAGAGAAGCTTTTGCAGTTCATTCATTGTCACCTCTCATTAAGTCAGCAAGGTCATCTGGTGAATACCTTGTTTCTGACTGCTTGATTTTCTGGTTTTTCTGCCATTATTTCTCATGCATTGAATTCTATCTCGAATTGTTCTCAAAATTTGCTGTTGTGACTAATTCTTTCATCTTTTGTTCCTAGAGCTACTTCAGGGTTTTGATTAATTGGAATCAGTCTTAATATTTGAGAATATCTTTCTGCTTTCCAGTATGCTTGCTCATTAGGAAAATTTACACTATTTTCTGGATGCTCAGGTAGTATAAAGCGTACAATGAGAGCAAGAGCTTGAGGATATAGTAAATTTGTGAATTGACAAATAGTACCTTTAAAATGTGAAGTTCAAAGCAGTAGCTTGACTGTACCTTGCATGCTCTTCTAACTGTAGTTTATGTATTCACGATTTATATGACTCATTTACTGTGAGGCAATGAAAAAAATTATTTTCCTGGCCTAAAACAATGGAATCAGATAGAAAGAGGGATGAAACCTGTCTGCGAGGAGATTAAGATTTGAGGGGAAGAGGAAGAAAATGGTAATAATCTATGGAGGACAAAGAAATTGACTTATGGTTAACTTGGAAACCGTACTAGCTTAAGCAGGCTTCACATAAAGTCACGGAAGTAAATGGGATATGGATTTTTGGTACTCTGCAATTTTAGCTGCTACTACATAGATTTAACTGTTTCCTTGATAAGATGCAATTTTAAGGTAGGTGAATCTGAACCACATCATGAAGCATGAAGCTTTAACTCTTAGAACTTACATGTCTGCATTGTCATACTACGGAGAACAGAGAAATTGACTTATGGGTAACTTGGAAACCAAACTAGCTGACAAGGCTTCTCATAAAGTTACAGGAGTGAATGGGGTATGGATTTTTGGTACTCTGCAATTTTTGTTGATAGATACTACATAGATTTAACTGTTTTCTTGATAAGGTGTAATTTTAAGGTTGGTGAATCTGAACCACGTCATGCAGCTTTAACTCTTAAGAACTTACATGTCTGCATTTTGTCATATTTCTTGGTATCGCATTGTGATGGGAGTTATAAAGTTAGGTAAAAAATTTAGTGTAATTTAATATACCGGTCCTGCAATTGTGGAATTAAATAAAGGGTATCCTATGAGTTCTGATGATTCATTGTGCTCGCCTCTTCCCATCATTTACAACTTCTTTAATCTTCTACTCTAATTTTTTTGTTGCATCATTCGCAACCTGTGGCCTAATGCTAAGGTTTGCAGGATGTTGCACTATGTGGCTGCGAGATGCCTCTTTTCTCGAGTTATTGTCTGTTAACATTTTGCCCCTCTCTCATCTCTGTGAATCATTACTTCATTAGGTTTCATGATTCGTAGTCAAAGATTGCACAATTTTAGTGAAACCTATGGGGACTTAACAGTCTTAAAGTTGATGGTGAACCATTTTGACAGATACATATGTGATCAACTTCTGCTGGAGTGCTGCTATTGTTTCTTGTTTGGAATGGTTTCGGGTTTTCTGCTGGAACTTTATTTGATAGTCTGGTAATATCCTATTTTTCAGCTCTCTAAAAATTGGTTCTCAACTGAAGATGTTGATTGCAAACGGGAACATATCAAGAGATTGATCTGTGCTATTACCAAAAGTAAAGCTCAGAAGGTTTCTCCAGCTGATTCTGATGACCACTCGTCATTAAATTGCTTGTTTGAGGAAAAAAGTAGTTTGAACTTACTTCAGGAAACTTACGGTGCTAGAGATCCATGTCATGGTGATGACTTGAGTTCACGTGAGAATGAACTCCCTACTTTATCTCCTGTAGCCAACCTTATTAGGGGTTTTAAGAGTGCTGGAGTATCAGAAGTGGTTTCTAGAGATTTGCCTCGAGTGCCAGATTCTGCAAAGTCACTTACTTATGACAGCTATCGGCTTTATGGGCAAAAGGAACCACTGGATCCATTTAGGAATGTCATGTCTCCTATAGAGGTAATCGATCTTATCATTCTTGTGCTAAAATTTTCTACTTTTTGTGGCAAAATGATAGGGTCTTTCTGGATGAAAGTCCTTCACAAAATAGTTGCATGGATAGTCATCAGATTCTCTTTTGTGGAATTGCTTGTCGTGTTCCAGGGAATTATCTGTGTGAAGATTTTTGTGCGCTACAACTAGGGAAGTCGAGGACACTAATTTAGAGAACTTGATTAATTCCAGATGTTAGTTATCATCCATTTCTTTGGACGTTGGACGATGAAGGTTGGGCTTGTACGGGATAAGGTAGAGAAAATGGTGAAGAGGCCTTCACAGCTACATCTTTAACAAAGCAATCAATTTTGTTGTTTCAGTTCTTGCCCTTTCTAGAGTGATGCATTGTACTTGTCTCAATGTCTTCTGTCTAGTTCTAATGTTCAGGGTTTTTTTATATTTAGCCTAGAGTTACCACATACTTCATATTGCTCCCGTCTCTCATCCAGTTTATAGTTGCATCTGAGTACATTTCCGGTGGTATAACTTTGTTGTCTTGTTTCCTTTTTTTTTTTTTTAATGTAGGAAGAGGCAATTGAGGAGCAGATGACTGTTTCACCAGCCATGAAAGCAGGGTGCCAGACCGTTGAACTTTTTGCAGCTCCACGTGCTTCCAGCAGTTTGAGATCCCGGCCCCTGTTTTCTGGAGGAATTTCTAGTAGCCTCAATAGGGAAAAGATGAATCCAGGTTGTCGAAGCAGTAAAGGCTATGGTTCTCCAAGTTCTATAGAGATACATGATGAGGAAGATCTTAGGGCTAAAGTAGAGGAGGCATCTGATAATGATACAGAAAAATTTGACACACCAATTTCGCCTGAGAAACATGCAGATTGTATCGTTTTGGATTCCCAGGAGGAAGATGATCAGAACCATGATGGTGACAACCTACCCAATACTTCTGTTTTGTGCCACAGAGTGGCTAACTCCGCTGATATCTATGTTTATAAAGTAAATGAAATGGTACCGTCTTCACAACTAGTAGAGCAGGCTGCAAAGAAACCAAAGCACGTGCCTGAAGTTTTAGAGGTATCCAGTTCCGGAACAGGGAAAGAACAAATTGCGTCGTCTTCAACATCAAGTGAAGAACTTGCAAGCTGTTTTGTCCAGGATTCGGAGGAGGTCAACTCCAAGCCTTACACTGAAGTGATAAATTTAAAACCAGCAACAGGATCAGGGAACAAGCCCCTTGTAGGGAAACCGAGGCATTTGTTCCGCCGGCCACCAAGAGTCAGAATAGACCTTTCATGAGACCTGCGTGTACAGCGTTTTTGTTTGAAATGGATTTTGAAGGAAACAGGTACGACTGTAAATAAGCTTATGTGTTTCAGGAAATTAATATTCCTTTATCCATCTTATTGTCCAGAACTATCTATCCAGAGGGAATACATGTATATACAGACTAAACGGGTGAACATCGATTGGATATTTTTTCTGTTTTCTTATCTTTCAATAGTGCTGTTCATGTTTTAAACTTTACCTGATAATGGCACCCTAGCTGGTTTTTTTTATTCAATTGAAGGAGATAACTTTTACCCTTCTTTCCAAGACAAGGGAAAGAAGCAATCAAAGGAGAAGACAAATGAAAAGAAAGAAGACATTGATAAGAATGCAAAAAAGTCTGAAAGACAGAAAACAGTTGTCTGCGTACACTCTATTCTCCCTAGATGGTGGAATTTTACCGAGTATATTGTTAATATTGGTGTATTGAAAGTAGACTTCCTGCCATCATAAGATAACCGTAAAATTTGTCAATTTTTCTCATACTCCATCTATGAGATTCCAGTAAATTTATGGTTTGTTGTTACTTGTAAGAGATGTCACAAACTATGTACTGATTTAAGATGGAAAAATCGAGTCTTTTGTAACTTCATTTACAGTACCATTTTATGGATACGCCCAATATCATAAGCAAATTTCGACTTGGGTAAAAATTTGCGTTTTGGCCTTAAAAAGTGACAACTTGGTATTTGCTTCATTTTTACTTGTCAATTTTACATCTTTTTATGAAGTAATAAATGAAGGCTATATTTTATTATGACGTTCACAATTATTAACGTATAATGTTAAATTTTGATAAAAAGAGAAGAAAAAATCACCATTTGGGAATCGAACACACACTAATAAGATAAAATTTCAAAAAGTTGAGCTACCAAGATTTCACAAGAATAAGTCATTGATAAATTAAGAGAAACAAGGGAAGGTAAGGCAGTGTGTTACTTAACAAGGCTAAGACTTCACAAGGCTGGGCAAGATGTTGGCTTGACAAGGCAATGTTGTGGGACTTAATGATGGCAAGGCAAGGCTGATTCGTGTGCAAGCAGTATTGGCACTTAGTCAGAAATATAACTAAGTGTTAGAAGGCAGCAGGAATTATTCTAAGCGTTGGCAAATGTGGGAATTCGGCTAAGGCATAAGGACATGTGCATTGCACATGTATTGTTTAGTTTGAATTTGAATTTAAATATGTCTGTTAGGATAGGATTGGTGTAGGCTTAGTGGAAGTCTGATTTGGCATGCCATGTGCTTGACACATGGGCAGTTTGTAACTACCTTATCTCTTTTAACTGACATGCGTAAAATTATTTTAAATTAGGCTTAAGTAAAATGGAGGGAACAATTTTTTTTAAAAAAAATATTACTATCATTTCCCCAAATCAATCACCTTCAAAATGATCGAACCGTAAGCATGAAAGAAGTAGTCCTACAAAATTTAACATTTATAATTTAACCAAAAGGAACTAATTGATTTGCTGTTAGTCTAGATTTTAGCTTGCATGTGAATACAAATTATTAATATTTTGATTATGTTAAGTTTTGCTATTGCATATTAAGTGTACTGTTAAATTATACTTACATCATTAATTTATATTGTTAGGTAGTATTTCCAGGAAGGTCCATCAGTGTGGTACTTTATTTTAATAGTGATTAGATTAATTTATTATATCTTCTCTCCATGTTGTAGTATATTTCAAAAATAGTTAAGCTTTTATTTGCATCTTTTCCTTCAAGTAGTAAAATTCTAATGAGCATGCTTTTGTTTTGTTTATCATTTGAAAGTGCTTAATATTTTAAACTTTAGGGGGTACGTAATTGTGATAACACTATGCGAAAACGAGGGACACGACACGAAGCTACAAAATTTAAGCATTCAAAGCAAGAATTTCTGCCATTTGTCGTGGTTGATCAAATTTAATACTCTCTCTATCTTAATTTACGGGATACTTTTTATTTTTCGAGAGTCAAATAGTTTTAATTTGACTGAAATTTTTGCGTATCGAATCTTCAATTTTCTTGAAATGAAATTTACATAGTTCTAAACTACGTAAAAAGTACTATAAGTCAGAATAATTGATAATTTAAAATATTTTAAAAATATATAAAAATTTTAAAATCAAAGATAGATTAGTTTGAATCCCGAAATATGGCATAAATTGAGACATGAAGCTACAAAAGTTAAGCGTCCAAGACAAGATCACTTGAATTTCTTGCCATTTGTCGTGATTGATCAAATTTAATTCTCCCTTCATTTAAAAAAAAGTGACTTGGTTCGACTTGGTATAAAATTTAGAAAAATAAAAGATTATTATAATCTTGTGATGTTAAACATATCATATGAAAAGTTAAAATTAAAGTGTTGCAAATAAGATGTTATTTTTTTCTTAAAACAGATTAAAGAAAATTAAGTTATTCGTTTTTAAACGAATGTAGTAGGACAAAAGTCAAATTTTAGATGAAAACAATCGTCAAATGTGATTTAACGTTATATTAGTTCAATCAAATGAATAGAGATATTAGCTAAACACGATGTGATTTAAACGAGTACGTAAGCTCTTTGATTTGATTTTTTTACACAAAAGTTCGAGAAAGACCATTTGCAAGATTCAATGAATTAATGCAGTCAACATCGAGTAAGATTTACACCATATCAAAACAGTTTCTCTTGAAAGAAATTAAATTATATTCCACTAACTGTTGTTATAATTAAATTTAATTGTTACCCTCCACACGAATAAATTTAATTAAAAAACGTGTATCAAGAGCTAAATATATACAAGTCATGTGAAGGCAATACGTAAAAAACGATTTCTAATGATCCTTAAAAAATGTACTGTAATAAAATGAATGTAAAACGCGTCTTTTTAAATTCTCTATATATATGGCAACTTTAATTAGTTGTGGATATACACAACCATCTAAGATTTTAAAATTTTATTATTGAAGTAAATTAATTTGGTGATGCCAGCCATGTCAATATTCTCCACAAGATATTTACCTACCCCTTTTTCATCTTTTAACCCTCCAAAGGTCTTTGTATCAAAAGCCTGCAGCCAGCTTTCTACTACACCATTTAATCACTCTCCTAATATTTCCACTAATCTAATTTTATCTCCAGATGGAATAAATCCTACTAGACGTTCAGGGAATTACGACCCTACTAAGTGGGATCATGAATATATTCAGTCCACACAAAATCATTATACGGTACGTACATTAAAATTTTCTTTATCCTTACGTGTGTTACATTACATTACCTTATTCAGTAATCTTCAACTATATTAAAAATATTAATATGCCCTTGTTGGTTATATGGTGCATTTTAATATAGAAAATGCTGGGAGTTAGCATTCCTTGCAGTTAGTGGAGTATTCAATGGTGTGTTTTCATTGTGATAATACAACATTTATCTTCTCTGTTAAATATTTCATTATCATCCTATTCATTGCATAAAAGACTTCCTCAACGATAAAAAGTGGTGGTCTGTGATTTAGAATATAAGAGAAGAATACATAGAGTGCATAAAAGTTAGTTAAAAAGAGAAAGTTGAAGGGAAGTGTTCTTTTTTTGGAGCTGGAGACGCAACTCTTATCTAGAGTTTGTTGAGTTACATTTTGTGATTAGACTGTTGTATTTTAGAGGGGACAAGTTAAGAAGAATTCTATTGGACCAGTGAAATATTTGCTGCAGTGAAGTTGAATCTCCTTAAACATAGCAAGATATTCGCGCCTCAGAAGATCTTTTGTTTTCTTCAATTTACTTTTCAATTGTTATTTGTAATCTTTTGAAAAGTTTCACCAACAATCCTTCTCCTTTGTTTACCTTTTCTCGCAGGGAGAGAATTATATGAAGCGACTTAACGAGCTAAAGGCAAAAATTAAGAAAAAATTGATGATGGTTCATGAGGAATCACAAGAATTAGAGAAGTTAGAGTTGATTGATAATTTAGAAAGGCTTGGAGTGAGTTACCACTTCAAGGATGAAATTATGCAAATATTGAGGGACATTAATGACCAAAGCAACAGTGCAGCCACGTCAGCAGATTCATTATATTACACTGCCCTGAAATTTAGGATATTGAGGCAACATGGATTTTATATCTCTCAAGGTGTTGTACTTCCTGCCTTGCTTGTCAATGTATTTTCATTCATTTTTACGTATATTTCATTCAATAATATTCTTTTTGGATCGTGTTTGTTTTACTAGATATACTGAACGATTTCAAGGATGAGAAGGGTAACTTCAAGCAAAGTCTTTGTGGAGATATAGAAGGATTGTTACAATTATATGAAGCTTCATTTCTCTCGACGGACTCCGAAACCTCTTCTTTGTTAGAATCCGCCAATACATTCGCAGTGTCACATCTAAGGAAATATTTAAATGGATCAGTTGAAGAGAATTGGAGAGTGGAACTAGTGCGTCATGCCCTGGAACTTCCTTTGCATTGCATGTTGTTGAGAGTTGAGACAAGATGCTACATTAACATGTATGAGAAAATACCGAATGCTAATCCTCTTCTGCTCCAGTTTGCTAAGTTGGATTTCAATATTATGCAAGCAACACACCAACAAGAATTAAGAAATCTATCAAGGTGAGAGATATGTTGAAACAAAAATTAAAAATATATAAGGTCATTTTGAAAATTACTTTATATCTAACTATATATCCGTGAAATATAAGTGGAGTGCGTGTTGTCGATGTATATATAGAGAGAGCATATCGACCGAGCCACTATGTTTTTTATTGGAGGTGCGATAGTGAAACTATTTGAATTTGAGCTCAGAATACAAAGAGAATCCTATTGGTTAGGACTTAGGACGGATTCTGAAGGGTGCGATTCGAGTTTAATTGAAGTTCCATTGTGAGCTCCGAGTGAGAAGGAAAAAGTATTTCTTGGATAATGGGTACTTGGGCTGAAATGTGTTAAAAGTCAAAATGGATTCAACTAGTCCCAACTCTTTTTGAGTTTTAAATTCTTTGGTTGTGTTTTTCTTTTTCGGTAAATTTGCCTAATTACCTGATAAATCTTTTTTCTCTTAATTATAATTTTATCTAATATATACTAAACAAAAAACAAAATCTGCTTTGACAAAGTATCTCATGAATCAATTTTGACTATATCTTTTAGCTAAAATCTTAGATGGATCTGAATTGGACGATTCAAATTGATGAATCGGTGAATTTTGCCACCCGTATCGTGAGGATGTTTTAAGTCTTTTGAGACGCAAAAGCATGTTAATTTCAAGCTAATTGTTAGCTACCGCAGAGGATATTTGTTTTTAAGTTTGATAGAACTTGTCAGTTCTCACATAGCATTAATTTTCATGCATGAAAATTAATAAAGGTGGTGGAAGGAGTCACGGCTTGCAGAAAAAATGTCATTTTCAAGGGACAGAATAGTTGAATCTTTCTTATGGATAGCTGGCATGATGTTTGAACCTCAAAAGAACGAACACTGCCGAACATTGTTAACAAAGGTCACTGCTATCGCGACAATTATAGATGATATTTATGATGTTTATGGCACTCTTGATGAATTAGAAATCTTCACTCAAGCTGTTGAAAGGTTAGTACGTAATTAACTGCTTTTTAGCTCTCTTCAGATTTATGTGTCACAGTTCAAATTTTGAAAGTCAAACAATTTTAATTTTAATCATGAACTCGGACATGGATATATCAGAATGGAGGTAAAAGCAATGGATGAGCTTCCAGATTATATGAAAGTATGTTATCTTGCACTCATCAATACTACCAATGAAGTGGCGTATGAGGTTCTCAATGAGCAAGGGATAAATGCCACACCTTACCTTACAAAAGCAGTAACTAAAATACTTCTACTTATTATTCCCTTATTAAAAATATATTTGAGACATGCATGCATATATAATTAATATATGTTTGTATAAAATTAGTGGGCAGATTTATGCAAAGCATACTTACAAGAAGCAAGATGGTACTATAGTGGATATACTCCAAGTATGGAAGAATACATGGAAAATGCATGGATTTCAGTTGGAAGTCCAGTGATGGTAGTGAATGCATTTTTCTTAGTCACAAATCCAATCACCAAAGAGACATTGGAATACCTATTCTTAAACAAGTACACGGACATAATTCGTTGGTCTGCTACAATTATTCGTCTCACCGATGACTTAGCCACATCATCCGTACGTTTCTGTAAATAACATAAAAATCCTATACAAGTAAATGCTCCAACTTTGAGAGATACACATCCAGAAACCTCAACTTGATCTCAACTGTCAACTAATTAAACACTCTAACTCATCCCCCACTGCATCTGTCTCGTGGAGGTGTCTAGGTGATCATTTGATAAGTTGGAGTGTTTAGTTGGCACACTGAAAATAAGTTGAGGTGTGTAGATCATATGCATACTCAAAATTGGGATGTTTACTTGTCAGCTAAAGTCAAGTTTGAGTGTCTATTTTCTATTACTACAATGTATATATGTATATTAATTTTTGTTCGTCTTGCTTTAGAATGAAATGGAAAGAGGTGACGTTTCCAAGTCAATTCAGTGTTACATGAAAGAGAAGGGCGCTACGGAAGAAGAGGCAAGAAAATATATCAATTGTATGATAAGGGATGCATGGAAACGAATAAACACAGCTCAACGGGATAATCCATTATTTTGTGAAGAATTTATTAGCTGTGGAGTGAATATTGCAAGAACTGGACAGACCATATACCAGCATGGAGATGGACACGGAATTCAAAATTATGAGATCCAAAATCGCATTTACAAATTATTTTTTGAGCCCATCACTGTTTCCATTCCATAAAGTCCCTACCCTTTTCTTTGGTCTTTTCACGTCATGTATACTTTTTGATTTTATGCATTTCTTTTCCAGAAATATGTATGGAAGGGCCAGAAACTACTAATATATGAAAATAAATTATATTTATGATTTGATATGTGACACGTCCCTAGTGCTTGCATGTAGTCTACCAACCATATAAAGACAACTCATATAATATAATTATGTAGAAATTTTCAAGCAAGTTGTTTTGATAGATGCTTAATTTTGGATATTTTTGACTCAGCTAGCAAGGTTTTAAAAGAAAAAAAAGAAGGCAAGTCTCGTATACTAAAATTCTCACTATGTGTGGGGTTTGGGAAAGGGTTCAATCATAAAAGTTTAGTATAGCTTTATCTTGTATTTCTGCAAAAGACTATATTCAAAGCTTAAACTCATGATCTCCTGATCATATGATACTACCTTTACCGACTACTAATCGATGGATAAATCCCTTGGTATGAGATGAATGGGCGGTTTTGATACACGTACATTAATTAGGAAGAATAATATTGTCTGACCATCTGATGAAGGCGTAGTGGAGCAAAGTAGTATTTTTATTATACAATGAGTAAAATATTATAACTTACAAAATAACAACACATTATTTTAACTCTTTAAGTGCTGCTGCACTTTCTCTCTCTTATGAGCTTCTGCTCTTTTTTTTAAACATAAAATACTCAAACTCATATTTTTTAATATACAGAGCGTATATATACAAAGGCATTGCACAGACTCAAAGGAATTTTCTAGTGAATTATAGGTATTATTGACTATTCAACATATACATTAGAGTCCATATCAAACTTTCTAATATACAGTCCTTACATGTTAATCTTAAGCAAAAGCTTTTATGTTAATTCTTTAGCATGCTTTTGATTAGTAAAATGCTGCAGCTTAATTTGACTTCTAAACACCATCTCTGTTTGCATCTATTAGGGTGTGTCAAATTTTTATGTCAGTGCCACCAACTTGGTGGGAAATGGATTGAATGTCAGTTAATTATACGAATTTGGACAATAGTTAACTTTTGAAGTTGAATTTAAGCGTAAGTGTCATATCTTTTAAATGATATTAGATACAAGTCCTTTCCCTTTTGGGCTCTCGATCCCATGCTCTAGTAGGATCTCAGAAGGTGAAGAGAACATTAACATAGATCAAAGTCCCTCATTAATTTAAAAAAGTAATCAATGATCTGCTTATATGGACTTGTCACATCTTTATAGCATCAAATTTAGATGCAAGGACCCGTTAAGTCATTTTGAAAATGAGTTCTCACTTTTTTATAAAAGATCTTTTCATACATTTAAATTAAAAGTTTTGAACTATTCGATAATTATGACTATTTAATTGATGAATAATTTTTTTTTAAAAAATGGAATTAATTGGTGAGATAAATTAATAATTTATTTAATATTTTATATCACTCGTCCTGCATTTCTTAAAATAAATTAATAAAATTAATCACATTAATACTTAATTAATTTGAAGTAAAAAAATAAATTGCGCCAAGCCAAAAAAAGTAATTTTTTTTTAAAAAAGAAGAGGCTGCTCTGAATGCAGCCATGTGAAAAAGAGAAAACAGAAAAGAAACGTCCACGTAGACTCAGTGAAAGAGAAAACGCAGAAAAGACATAAAATATAGAAAGAAAAAGAAAAGAAAAGAGGAAAAATGGGGATTGTCATCATAGATCACCACGGTAATTATTTTTGTCTTTTATGTTAAATTTTTATGTGATTATGAATAGAATTTTTATGGTAAAAATATGTATAATTTATGCTAAATTAAGAAAAATATAATTATAGAACTCTTAAAATAAAATTTTGATTGCGGATCAAATAATGATTCATTTTAGCTGAAATTTGACATATGAATTTATTTTATTATGGGTAAATATAATTTGAAAGAAAATTTCAGATTCGAATTCGAGGGCTCGGGGTGACTTTTTGATCGATTTTTTAGTCGAAAATAAATATAGCAATACGGGTGTCATTGGATTCGTATTCTTATGTGGATTATGTATTTGGACAAATTTTTTATCATTCAAAAATGCTACTAAAGGCTCAAGTTCTGAAGTGATTGATTAATTGAGGCAAGTGGATTTCTCGACTCTCGTTAAGTATATATATTTAGAATTGCGTATTTCCTTATTGTTTGTCTTTGAGAGTAATGGAACTTGGTAATGATTTGGCTTGTTTTCATTGAATAATCCTAGTAATAAAAGAGGATAATAAAAGACAACTTGTTTATATATTGATATAAGATATGTCAAGAATGATTTGAAAGATTAATTGATTTATTGTTGACGTTGTACCATGATTGTGTTGCTGTAAATTGTGCATTGCTAGAAAATTGGTCATCTCCTCATTATTTATGTGAACATGTTAATTGCATTGGTTCTGAGACAAGATTGTGCCAAATGTTATGTGAATTGAGGAAAAATAAAAAACTAAAGAGGATGTGCCATTTGAGGGACATGTTGCACGCCGTGATGGATACTATAATTCGAGGGTTGTGTCGCATGCCGCAATGGATACTATAATTTGAGAGTCGTGTCGCACGCTGCGACGGATGCATGGACTAATAAGTCCTCCATGGGTCCCAGACTGAGAGACAACAAGTGCGAATCACTAGGTTAAACATCCGTCATGATATTATACTTGACATTACATTATGCATCTTTATCATTTATGAACTTGTGAGTGCTTTTTTGTGGAACTCATGATGGATGAATTTGATCCTTGTGTTGTTGAATAATTATTGATGTGTTGTTATTGAGTTATATGTTATGTACATTGTGAACTATTAGATTGGGTTGGGTTGGTTTTATGCAGGTTGTAGTTGTGGAGGTTCGGTTGGAGAGTCGAGAGTACCCGTATTCTGTATTACTTGACTTTGCATTTAGGAGTTCATTTGATGGGTACCGTATGGTTGGTACTCACTTTTTTTCTATATTTTTGGAGGTTATGCGCTCAGATCTTCGTGATACTCTTTTTTCTCTTTTTATCCAAGGCTTTCTGGGGAGATCAGTGAAGTAGCTATTTGGCATCTCAACGAGCCCTTCTCCTTGTTGGAAGAGGATTGCTATTAATATTTAGGAGGGAGGCTTTTAGGCTAAGGGAATTTTGGAAGAGTAGAAAGATT
>JAPFFP010000001.1:32806172-32816669 GCA_026153255.1 Solanum medicagineum
GTTATCCATTTGAGCTGCTTTCCTTTCCAAGCTTTCTCATCAATTTCGACAGTGGTTTGCCGTAGCCATAAACATAGCTCTATTTCTCAAGCCCTCTCCTGTATCAACAGAGCTTCAAGCTCTTCTCTACGACGCTCCAATTCCTGAAATTATAATCATTAATATGTTTTCAGAACAGCGAGTAGGAGATAAACAGATGAGTTATTGTCATCCATGACGGAAATATGAGCCGGTTAAGAAACAATTGTGCAATTCAAACTCTAATGATGCAGTTGGAATTGTGAAGGGGGAAGGGTGGAGAAGAGATTTCTTCACCCCCCACCCACCCCCCAGCATCAAGGCTTAGCATATCTGAATATGGAAGGAAGGCAACAAGGCTTAATACCATTATTTACAAAATGAGAAGCACAACCGAAAGCAATGTAGTTCTCATGTAACCTTAGAGACTTTGCAAAACAACTTTTCCCAATGTAAATTACTTATAAACTGAATGGTAACAGATAAGCAAAGAAGCAAGAGTGCTGCCTTGGGGGTGGTTGGCGGGGTGGGGACATGAACAGAAGACTTCCAGAGAGGGCAGGGGTTGAGACATGTAACACATTTTCACGTAATGCTATTCCTAAAAGCTCTAGGAAAAAAAAATTATTACTATATGCGTCAATATCAATTTGATATACAACTAACAAAATGATGAGTATAAGTCCTTGTATCCACATAACCATAATGAATTCTGTCATCCCCTGCTATTGAGTTATTCAAAATGTTCACCAGAAATACTAGTGTCTAAATATGTCCTATGACAGAGATATGAGCCATGGTTCCAGCAAAAACGCATGCAAGTTTAACTACACATGCTCACTCGGGAATACATGCTATATTAGATGTCCTTCTAATATTATCATTATTTTTTCAACTGAAAAGGTCTAAAGAGTGCACTATCACCTTAGCCAAAAAGAGGATGTCTAAGTTGTTGAGGTGTAGGAGCAACAACCTGCAGATCCCAAGTCTGAATCTCTGTTAAAACAATTTCACCTAAGCTTGTAACCACTGCAAATTTCTTTTTATAAAAGGACATTATCACCTACTGGCTTAACCACAAGGTAATTAGACAGATTTCTGAAAACCTCTCATCTACAATATCATTGGCCAAAAAGGCTTTCAGGAATCCCTGGATCCAAATCTCCTCCTCTTGCACATATAATGTCTCTGGTTCAACTAAAATGGAATGTGCAACACTATCACCTAGCTTGACACCACATACATTAAAAAATAGCTGGCTGAACCAGAATTTGATTAGACACATTTCCACAAAACCTTTATCCGCAATATCATTGACCTAAAAGTTTTTCCAGGAATCCCTGAAACCAAAAATCTCCCCTCTTTGCACAAATATGTTGCCTCTGATTCGAATAAAATGTAATGTCAGTCTAACTCCCCACATTCTGTGCTACTGTTCTTTGCGAAAGATCAGAGTTACAATGGCAAACAGCCACCAAAGAATGAGATACACACACATCAACAACTATAAAAAAATATACAAATCCCAACGGTTTAATGAGAACAATTTTGAGTTTTTGAAGACTCTGAACTCTTGTTGTTTTAGCTATTCCTTGCTGACTCTCCTACCAATTATTGAGAGGTACTCTTGCAAGCTACAGCTTGTGAATCAAAACTTAATGGCAGAGCTATGGCCCAGTTACATATGCTAGATATATCACACCAGGTGATATTTGCAAAATTGGATATAAGTATACACCATTTAACATCTGAGCCAAACCCACTTTCATCCAGTTGTAAGCTTAATCTAGATATGGACACAACAAGAAGATTGATGACAACTCTGTCCACCTTTTCTCTTTTCATATTGTCTCTAACGGAGAGTAACATTAGGGTTTAAGCTGAATAGTTTGGAAGGTTAGATGGTACATACTGTTTGGAGAAAAGATGAGTGGAAGCAGCAGAAAACCAGAGTATCAGAGAAGACAAGGAGAAACAAGAAGAAATTCAGAGAGCAAGACACATGTTAAGGCCTGTAGAAGCATCACATATCTAACTGTCTCTCTGGTGTTCAGCTCAAGCTTCCAAACAGACAAGCATGTAACATGATATCATGGATTACCTGCAGATCTTTAATTGCTTGCTCCCTGGATACTTCTTTCGCCTGACGAGCACGTTTGATAAATCCAAAGCACAACATTCCCTACAAGTAACATAAGTCAAGAAACAACAAAGTGAAAGTCTATTGTATCACATGGTACCCTAAAAAGACTCAACAAGATGGATCCTAATAGAATGTGTGCAGTCAGAAGCAAGCCCTTGTGCTTAAATACAAGATAACTGAAGTTAAAGAAATGACAGAATGTAGGCATTCAAACAACAGGCTGTAATCTTTAACAGCACACTGTATATCACAGAGACCTAGTAAACGTACTTAAGATTTACATGGTCATGCAAACAAATGATGTTTAGGACCAACCAGCATTATATTAATAAACATGACTGCCAATAGCCTAAATTGACAGGTGTCCCATTGCTTGCATTCTTGGAAGGAATTCTATTGTCTGAAAGCTAAAGACAATTTGTTACAGATATTCATATTTACCACCTCTACAGGAGGTGGATGGGGACCCGGAGAAGCAAGGCTCCACATCATACTCTTCAGGATTGAGTCATATCAAATACTAGCTACAAAGTATGGACCCTGACAGACAAGTGATTGCCATGTAGGAACCTGATGATTTCCTGAACTTACTGATATAATGTAAATTGCACCGCAGGTAAGAAGAAAGTAGCTAGCGATGTTCCGGAGAAGGATGAGGTCATTCCTTTGCCCATAATCTTCAGAATAAGCTCTGGTCATCACTGCAACACTAGAACAAACCAGAAATTGGAGAGTGAGATCCCCCCTATAACCAACTAAACAAGCTCAGCAGGTCAAAACTCTTGCTTACAAGATCTGTAGCATGCCCCTTCCAGCTGAAAACTCCAACACCTGCACGAAGGCATTGAAATTTGGCATCAGTACTACTGGAATTTTATTTATCGTCAAAAGTATCAGGTCAAAATGTGCAAGTGACTAGAAAGCACATAATAATAATACTACATATCACATAGAAAGATATGATTCTTAAAGTTTAGCGCCTAAGAACAGGTGGAACCTTTCTTCTTGTGCTATGAGAAGCAAAACTGATGGAATATTAAAATAGTTAAGCTATATCTGGATTTATTTGGTTTGATGTGAGACTATAAAGGTTAATGTTGTAACTGATGATGAGAAGAATAGAGAAGAAGACAACAAGGGCATAATACAATGGATGCTTCAAAGAATGAGTTTGAGCATTAAAAGGACAGAATTTCACTCCTTTTGCTGCAGCAGACAAACAATTGCCTCATAACTGCTAATACAATTGCCTTATTTTTTATTCCATGTTCTCCTAATTGTTCAAAAATCTATCTAAATGAATGATAGTATAGTATGACATTTCCAACACTATATAGCCCAAAAATTCAAAACTTAGTTCATCCTTAAAATTCCGAATCTCCTAATGACGCATGATGTTTACAATTCTTAGCTATCTTTCTCTGTTTTATAAACTACACTGGCATTCTTGCTTAATAAATCCCAGTCAAACATAAAATCAACTCTAGAAACAAGAAATATTATTGATCTTAAGTTTTGTTTTGAGTCGTATCATCAATCTAATCTTTGAGCTCCCGTACCCTCTCCTTTTGAGTGTTTCAGTTCATGACTATGTTGAATCAAGAGAAACAATTTCCAAGTTCCTGTCCAGAGGTTAATTTCCAGAAAGGAAGCTTGACGATGTGCAGAGAAAAGACAGAATTATAGTTTTCTATTTGCAGTTTACAGATGGTTGGTTCTATTTCCGAATGGGAGACTGAGCTCCTGAATAGCCACAAGACAGAAGAAGAAGCACTGGACTATGGAAAACAGAATGATTACAATGACCGCTTCATGAACAAATTAAGACAAAATAATCTGACCTGTACAAGCATTTTTTTCCTTTTTTTCTTTTCATAAGTATTGGTATTGCCAATTGCATTTACCGGTGGCATCCTCATGATTGGGTGGTTCCCTACTACTATTACTATATGATGTCACTCTGTTGTTTGTTTTGTTAAAACTGCAATAATTGATGTTAGAAAACTACATTTACATTATCATCAATTATTGCTTGATTTTGCAAACAAAGCATAACCTAATGGAGTAGCATCGATGTTGAAGTTTGAACAGTTCCAATTTACATTTGCATCATTTCAAACATTTCTAAGTGATCATGATGCCAACAAGCAACAGAAAAAAAAAAAAGGACAACTCACCTTCCAGAACTTGATGAAAAATCCCCATTCAGTCTCCGCAACGACCACTATAACCGCAATCACCACCGCATAACACCGGAAAATTCCATCAAATACCTATAAAAATTTCCATCAAAAACACAATAAAAAGGTCCGAGTATCGCCAATAACACATACACTACAGATTAACACAAATACATGGTAGCACAGGAAGGGCTTACGTCATATCCATGCTTAAAGGATCGGACAGCTGAGTAAACATTAACCACAATGCAGAGAATCGCAGCCAAGGCAGTAACAAAGCTGAACAATCTACAAGTCACGAGAAACGGGTCGGATCCAGTTCGAACTCTACTGGGCGAGATTGAACGACCGGTGTTAACCCTCTGCGTCTGGGAGCTCACTGATCCTTCAACATCTCTCTCCATTTTCTTTCAATTTCTCCAATCGAACTTCAAAGTGAAAAAGCTTCTCTGTATTATTAATGGAATTGCATTTCTTCTTTTTACTTCGTGCGCACTCGGAAATGAGAATATGGCGGAGAATTTCAGGTGGTTTTGAAACTTCTGCTTTCGAGGTTCTTCACCTGCTTCCCAAGAATCAAGATATTCGTTCTTGACTGGCACGTGTCTGTCCTGCGCAAATGGAAGTTGAAGTCTAATTTGTTTGTTTTTTAGTTTATAATATCCCACTAATCCAAATTTGTATCACATTAAACCCGCTCAAAGAGAAATAATCCCGCCCTGTTATTTTATTTGCCAGCTATATTAAAAATAATTTTTAAATTATTCTGTCATCTATTTTTACTTATTTACTATACTATAAATAGATGATATTACTTATCTATTTTATAAAATTGATAGATAATTTTATGCTTTTTTTAATTTATCTTTATTATTAATTATAGTAATTTTCCTATTATATTTTCAAACATTTGTATGTATTATATTCGAAGGATGATTTGATATAATTTATTCAAAAAAATGATTTTATTATTTATTATTTTTTTGATATTAAGCTTATCTAAAAAGTACTGTATATAATAAGAGTCAATTAAGCTGATCAAACAGATAGTAAGGTATTTGAGCAGCTTGAGAGTTATTCGTAATTTTTTATGATTCTTCCGTTGTAATTTGTTTGGCTTATTTTTAGTGTTTAGGAATACTATCAATCATGGTAATTAAAGCTGCTCAAGTAAGTAGCATGTCAACATGGCTGTTTGAGTAGTTTGAGGGTACCTCCCTAATTTTTTATGGTTTTTCTATTGTAATTTACTTGGCTTATTTTTAGTATTAAAAAATGCTACTAATTATGATAATTAAAGCTGCTCAAATAAGTAGCAGGTCGACATGCCCACTTGAGCAGCTTGAGGATATAGTAGTAATTTTTTATAATTCTTTTGTTGTGATTTGTTTGTCTTATTATTAGTATTAAAAAATGATATTAATCGTGATATTCAATAACCTAAAATATTTCTAAAAAACATATTACTACTATATTAATAATTTAAAATATTTAAAAATCATATTAATATTTTAATTAACTCTCTAAATTCTATCCATATCAATTAAATTCAAACAAAAAATAACAGATATTGCACAATGTTTAGTACTCCCCTCATTTTATCTGACACCTTTTCCTTTTTGTTCAATCCGCAAAAAAATGTCACCTTACTTTAATTAGAAGTAATTTAACTTTAAAATTCCTCTTTTATCCTTAATGTTCAACCACAGAAATATCTCACAATAATTTTAGAATACAAATTTTAATTTATTTATTTTAAATATCGTGTCAAATGAGATGAGGGAATATTTAAAAAGGTGCATTATTAGAAAAAATAAAAATAAAAAATCTCAACCTTGGTGAATATATAGCAGGTAGGGTGGTAGTGGCAGTGCTAGTGTGTATTGTTGCAATTGGCCTTGTCCAACATCAGAAAAATCAACATCCTTATCCCAATTTTTTCCTATTTATTTCTTTACCATTTCTTCCTCTTCTTTCTAATCCACTTTTTTTTCAGTACTCTCTATTCAAGAAAAAAGAAACAACATTCGTATTCATTGCCATGGCGTCGATTGCTCCGCCGCCGACATTTGATGTAAACCCACACAAATTCAGCTTCTCAAACCCTAAATTCGCTTCCCGATCGAAGCGTTCATCTTCCTCATTCACTCTTTCAACATCTCATTCTCTCTCCAGGGTTTCCGGTTCCGCTTTCTGTTGCCGTTGCCGGAACGGTACCGGTGATGGTGACACTGCTGAGCCATCGTCATCGCCATCTGCTTCCTGGAGATGGGATTTGGCGTTTCAAGATGCTGTAAGGAATGCGATGAAAAAGTTCGACGATTATGTGAATGGGTCAAAAGGAGACGGACTGACTGAGAGGAACAGTGAAATGGGTGTTGATGGTGAAGAATGGGATTGGGAACGATGGAAAAAACATTTCACTGAGGTTGAGGAGGAAGAACGATTGGTTTATGTTTTAAAGGTACAATGTTTGTGTTGATTATTTTGCATGTTACTCTGCTCCACTGCGAAAGTTTAAGATTGATTGCGCATGTGTTTTTGTGAGGGGGTCTGATGAAGTTTTATATTTGTTGTCTATGAGAACTCGTTAAGATGTGGCAGATGGTGAACTGAACTTAGTGTTCATGTTTGTAGTGGTGGGTATTTCATTCTGTAATTGGATAGCAACATGCATATTCATGCTGCATGGTACAACAATCATCACCTAAGATATTCGTTGATGATATTGGTGATTGTAAAGGTGAACTCTTTTAAACCTTTTAGGATCTATCAGAGTTAAGCCCATACTGATTTTTCATAGTCTACATGATATATTGAGAGGTGTCATCCAAGTGTGCCCAAATATTATACACAAGACAAGTGTTGTAAAAATGTGGATGTTAAAATGAATATACAATCATACACGACTAGATTAGAAACCTTAAGTGGGTGCAAAATAGCACAACAGAGTATAGGATGAGAGAGTTTCTTGGCATAATTTGGTCATGTCCTACTGCATCTGCATATGCACCAGTCCTTGGGTTACAATGTGATGATTAAACTTGGTAAAAAGGGTAAGTAGTAGACCTAAAAACACACTAATGAAAGCTACACATCTGGGTTGGTATAAGTAGGAAAGATGACCAAGGACATGGAAGGTTGCCTAGCTAGCTCTTACGTGGGATATGGAGGAGGAGAAATAGGAGAGCATTTGAGAGGATTGCAAATGAGTTTGTACAGTTGAGGAATAGCGTATTATCTTTAATTGCCTTTTGGTGCACCTGTGAGATTCCTATTTGTGTGCATTATGGAGCACCTTTCATAGAGTCATGTCTTTATGTGGTTCTCTACTTTTCACAATTTCAATAAAACCACTTAGCTTATAATAACTAAAAAAGCACATTGATGGAGGTTTCTCTTGAAATCAATGCAGACTTCAGTAGGATACTATGAAAATAAATGATATAGACCCTAGAGTGTTGCCTAATGGTCAGTGTGCTTCTGCTTAGTATATCGTTTATATGCTTTAGAATTCTAGCCCTTCCAAAGTGGTCTCACTGATGGCTCCTTGGTTTCGTCGGTGGCATGGCCTGCTCGGACATACGGTTCCCACGGAAGATCAAGTTGGTGGGAGAGAACCATGAAGTCTAGGGTTCAAAAACCTGCCAATGAATATATGTATGTATGTATGTATGTATGTATGTATGTATGTGTATACATATATATATATAAATGACAATTTATAGGGATTAAGGCTTAGTTGTTATTGTATTCTCGGGTTCGGACTTGGTTTCGTCGGTGGCATGGCCTGTTCGGACATATGGTTCCCATGGAAGATCAAGTTGGTGGGGGAGAACATGAAGTCTGGGGTTCAAAATCCTACCAATGAATATATATAAAAATGACAATTTATAGGGATTAAGGCTTAGTTGTTATTGTATTCTCATATTAGGTCCCCTGTCTGCCAGGAGTTTGGTTAGACTCTTGTATTTCAATAGAGGTAAGTGTGAGATTTTTAGAACCTTAATTTAGCTGGCCAAATCTCTCATTTTGTAACTTTCCCTCTAAACTTTCCTAGACCTTTTTTAGTTCCCTTGTAATTTAGGCAGTGTTGCTGGAGCTGGTTCTATCTTTTGTATCCTCTTTGCATCTTTTTGATGCCTCTTAATGAAACTTCTTACTTTCATCAATTTTTTTTTTTGCTCAAGAACAAAATTCACTAGTATTGGAATGAGATATGAATCCCAAATAAAGCTGAATGGATATAGAGGATTCATAAGCCCGAAACCAATTGATTGAGGTGTTGGTTGATTGCTCGTGGGGAATAGTTCAAAGGGCCATTGGACGTCCTTTGTGAATTTAAAATGATCCCTGAGGCGAATACCATCTCAAATAGGGTTCTTGGTAATTTACTGTGAATTTTTAGTTTGCAATATCCTGCCACATCATCTTGTTCTTAACTTGTTAGACATGCCTCAAGAGGTCTATATTAGATCACAAACACAAACATCTATGATCAATCTTGTATCTTATATTTTTACTATTTTAATGGAATGGAGCTATTATTTCACCAGTCACAATTGGCTCATGCTATAAGTAGAGAAGATTATGAAGATGCTGCTAGACTCAAGGTGGCCATTGCAGCTGCAGCTACTAAGGACGTTGTTGGAAGAGTGATGTCCCATGTAAATGTAAGATTTTTGCTGCTATTTTGGAACAATCAGTGATATCGTCTTCCTTTGCCTTACCAAAGTATATATATGCAAATATGTGTGTTTGTGTTCCTTTGCCTTTTCAATTGTTTAGTCGGAGGTTATTAGTTTACTTCATTTAGACCTTAAAATTGAGTTGAACACGTGAGTGGATGTTAGATGCCTTGCCTACTTAAAACGAAGATCATCCATTATGTCAAGCCTCATCATTAAGCGGTGGAACGAACTGTCTCTTGTTTTCAAACTTGACATTATGTAGCTTTCTTATCTTGCAATGGAACTCATTACTACATCTGAAAAAGTAACATTCTTTATCTAGACCTTTGGACATCACATACTTGAAAATTGTAATGAAGCATAGCACTCGTGGTATAGCTAATGATAGACATTTGAGATTTTGGGAATCCCCAGAGTTGAATTTCATTTGAACAAAAACAGAGGAAATAGATTGCTTTTTTTTCCCCCAATGATGAGGATTTAGAAGTACTGACTGAAAGTGGAGCCACTCATTGTTCAGTGCACAAATGTTAGTCTTAGGTTTGAGGATTCGGTTTTTATTGGAAGGTCCATCTGTTCCTCCATGATCTTCCTGTTCATCTTACAATATTTTATTTCACTGGTCATTGATACTCACCTTTTGGAGTCTCAATGCAGAAAGCTGTAGAAGAAGAGCGCTACAGGGATGCAGTACTTATGCGTGATCGTGCTGGTACAGGACTGGTGAGTTTAGTAGCAGGATACTGAGTTTGTGGTACTTACAATTGTTTGCTCCCTACATTTTTTTGTGGGTATGTCATTTGTAGCTGTTTTGTTTTCTACAAAAAAGTTCTTCAATGTTTCATGTGCTCTAAACATTTGGACTATACATTCAGTTAAACTTACATCCCAACTCGATAAGATGAGGACATCATATACTTCGATCTTTTCGGCAAGCAGTCTCTCTTCGAAGTCTTTTAACTATTTCCTGGTCCAGCTTTTCTTTGGCTCATATCCACCATGGATGTTGGATTTTTCTAGAAAAGTTTCTTGAGAGCATGTAATAGTTTCATATGTGTTGCGGTACATTTGTATTTCTAGTTTGTAACATGTTTTGTTATGTTTATGCAGGTTGGATGGTGGGCTGGAACTTCGGAAGATGTTAGTGATCCATATGGCCGCATTATTCGTATAAGTGCTGAGCATGGAAGATATGTCGCGAGAAGTTACAGTCCACGGTACACTTCTAGGTTTCTGCTGCATTTCGTTTCTTAAAATCTTCTCTCTCTGTATTTTTCTCCCCTGGAATTTACACAGGATGATTATAGAAAGTGGACAATGCCTGTGGGCATTCTCATAGTTCCCCTTTTTTTTTTTTGGGGGGGGGGGGGGGGAATGGGGGGGGGGGGGGACGGGGGTGATCTGGAAGGACAAAAGGGAATTTAAAATAAAGGGAACATGCAAACAAAAAAGGGAAGTAGGGACT
>JAPFFP010000001.1:32817131-32829562 GCA_026153255.1 Solanum medicagineum
GTGTAAGTTGTGTTGAATTTTTTTTTGTGTGGGGGGGGCGGTTGAAGTTGGGGGGGTAGGGGGGGGGGATGATCTGTAAGTACAAAAGAGAATTTAAAATAAAGGAAACATGCAAACAAAAAAGGGAAGTAGGATCTTACCCCAGTTGACAAAAGAAAGTGTAGAAGCTGAAAATCTGCAGCTCCTCCTATCAACTCTTTCTTACACCAATTGAATGGAAGTATAGGCTCTTGAGGAAACTATATTCACTCTATCATCAGCTCCTTATTCATCCTCAAACACCTATCTTTCCCCAGTTGACAAAAGAAAGTCTAGAAACTGAAAATCTGCAGCTTCTCCTATCAACTCTTTCTTACACCAATTGAAAGTATAGGCTCTTAAGGAAACTATGCTCACTCTATCAACAACTTCTTATTCATCCTCAAATGTCTATCATTTCTCTTCTCAAATTGACCAACAATCAAGACATGATATAGTAATCTGCACCCGTGTTGTGTCAACAGGGTTTGGCAACAAAAAAGAAGAGTCCACGCAACTTCTTTAGTGCTTTGAAGTTAGATAAATTCCCAGTCAAGTGTTGAGCATTTCCAAACTGAGTCTTGCAGGGTTTGTGATTGCATTTGGTATTGTGCCTCGTCCTAGCTAATAGCCTCAGATACTGTTGAGCGTTTTACTGTTATACTTGGTTTTTCCTCGAGTAAAAGTGAACAAGGACTGCCTTTGGGTTATGTTGTTTACTGGGTTCATTTGCTCTGCTGACAGCCAGCTCGCTTCGACTGTGGAAGGTGCCCCACTCTTTGAAATATTTCTTACTGTGGATAATAAAGGCGAATACAAGCAACAGGTATCTTTCTGTCTCACATACTTTCTTTTGACTCGTTGATATCTTCCACAGCTTCTGTGTCTAAAAAGATACTGAGCGTCTCGGCTCAAGACCTGTTGGTCTCTGAAGATGGGATATTAGCATCAGTGGATTAGAAATAAATACTAACAGTGATGAAATATTAATACTGCGGAATGCTTGGGTGAAATGCAAATATGGCAAAATGGACTTTGAGGATTCATACTCAACTAATTTAATGGGATATTGAGGTGTAGTTCTTGTTTCTTTTTGAGTTAACAGCATATTGCAATCTATGGATGAAACTTAATGCCAGTTTTTTTAGTGGTAGACATGAATGTCACTAAAGAATATCATTGCTCAGATGTGATAATGTTGGTGTGGCCCTGGGAAGAGAAGGTTTCCAGGATGTGCATTGTCCCCTATATGTAGGCCTGCCTTTGCAAATGTCATGGATGGGATGATAGTTCTGCGAGATAATTTTATGTTGAAGATGTTGCACTTGCTAAAAAGAACTGAAAAAGTTTTGTGTCACCTCCTTTTCCTGAAGCAGGATCTCCTCATCCATGCCTTTTTCGTTAGCATGCCAAAACATGAAGATTTGAATTTAGTTGAAGATGATTCTAGTCCACTCTACAGTAGAGTCCTTTCCTTTCAGTAATAATTAAAAAATCTTTGTGATCCACATGATTTCAGGCTGTTTATTTGAAGAGAAAGCCAGTTCAGCAAGATTTACCTATAGCTTCTTCAAAGCTACCTGGTGCTTCCAGTAACTTGGACTCTCTTGGTCCCACAGAAAACAAAAGTGATATGTTTGATAAAATCTCAGATGTTGAGGAAGATGGTGAAGACAAGGATGATGATTTAGGCTTTCAGAATGCATTGAAAGACATGATTCCAGGGGTACAGGTCAAGGTTTTAAAAGTGACAGCTCCAGGGAAGGTAGATAGAGATCTAATATCGAAGGTCATTGAGCAAATAATGGACGAGGAAGGTGAAGATGAAGAAAAGGACTATGATTTGGACAGTGTGGATGACGAAGATGAAATTAAGGTGGAAAGAGATGGAGAGCAGAATGTGATTGAATTGGATACAGATAATGGGGTTAATGAAGGTGAAGAGCAGAGCCAAATTGCAGTTAGAGTGGTTGTTGGTGGTCTCATGCAAGATACCTCAAATGGTGCACAGCATAAAGACCTGCTTCGAGTACCTGCGAGGCTAGAGAAGAAGGGTCACCTGTCATTTACTTTCAGTATAGAGGAAGATGAGAACAAAAGCAATTCCTCTGGCAGTGGACAATCTCCCCCAAATAAAAAAGCTAGGCTCCAAGGTCAACGCAGCTTGGACCAAGTGATGGCTGATCTTGCAAAGTTCATTGGCAAAGGGAAAATACCCATGAAGGTCTGTACATTTTTATCTTGTCGTTCAAATTGCTTAGTTTTTATTCTTCACTCTAATAATTTTACTGAAACATGCAGGTCCTTAAAGATATGGGAGAGTTGATCAGCCTCACTCTTACTCAGGCACGAAATCGTCAGCCATTGTCAAAGTCAACCACCTTTAACCGCATTGACATTTCAACATCTCCGGACCCACTAAATGGTGATCAATCTTCATATGTTTCTCTCCTTTTGTTCTCTTGCTGTCTAGATTGCTTATTCTCCTTTTTTTAGTGATGTATGCTTGTTCAACTAGTGCAACATCATTGTTAAACTCTCATTCTTAAGTCGCTCAATCATTTACGATTTTTCTCAGGATTATATATTGGTGCTCATGGTCTATACACTTCGGAGGTCATCCACTTTAGGCGAAGATTTGGTCAGTGGAAAGAAGACGGTAGCCCTAAGGAGTCTTCACGCTTAGAGTTTTACGAGTATGTTGAAGCTGTAAAATTAACTGGAGATTCTTATGTGCCAGCTGGTCAGGTAACTTCACTTTGAATCTGAGTTGTGTATATAGTCTAACTTACAAAAGGTAGACTTGGATTTATTTCTTTTTAAAATAAATTGGGATGTCTGAGATCATCCATTCTGGTTGGAGCATAGAGATGACTCTATCTGACTGGTAGAGACTGGGGAAAGAATGGATCAACTGGAAATCAAAACGTACCTCATTTCTATGCCTAAGTCAAATGGGTGTTTTGCAAAATGCCAATTCTTTGAGCAATGAAGATTGACAATCTACAGTGTATCATATCCTGCATTTGTGCATTTTAGTATGTTGTAGATTTTTTTTTTTTTTTTTTGGTTTTGCCTTCTCAAAATAGAGAGGGGGTGTGTGTGATGGAGTGGTGTGAGACCCATTGATTGCTTACTTTCTAATTTGCAGATAGCATTCCGTGCAAGAGTAGGTAAAAAATATCAACTTCCACATAAAGGGATTATTCCAGAAGAATTTGGTGTGGTAAGTGATTCTAGTGATTTTTAGGTTGCTAATATTTCTTGGCGTTATTTGTTTCGCCTATCTTTCTTTTTGATGCATAAGTTCCTTAACTCTGGATTTTATGATGTGTGGATCTATCTCTCACATTTTAGGCCGATGTTATCTCTATTGCCAATGCAGATTGCTCGATACAAGGGACAAGGAAGACTGGCAGAGCCTGGTTTTCGAAATCCTAGATGGGTTGATGGTGAACTAGTTATCTTAGATGGAAAGGTTTAGAGATCCTTATTCCCTTTGTCTTAGTTTTGCTGTCTGTTTATTGTCTCGATTTCATTTTCTCAACTTACTTATTTCCTGTTGGATTGTGCAGTACATTAAAGGAGGGCCTGTTGTGGGTTTTGTCTACTGGGATCCTGAATATCATTTCTTGGTGTTCTTCCATCGGCTTAGGCTGCAGGACTGAAACTGTACATAGAGTTTGTGCTTGTTTGTTCCTGATTCAGTTCTTTGTAGGTATGCTCTTCCGACTTGTAATTAGTAAATTGGCTCTAATTTAACACCAACACACATGAATCTCTTTGTCCGTAGAAATTTGATGTTGTAGCTATTGCTACAGATATGCAAGAGGTACTAGTTGTAGTTCACAGATTGAAGATATCTTGGATTACTTCGGATGAGTAATATGCAAGAGGTACTAGTTGTAGTTCACAGATTGAAGATATCTTGGATTACTTCGGCTGATAACTCAAGGAAAAAAACACATTTTTTTTTCCTAATATTGGGCAGATCGTTCACATTTTAGTCATAAATAAACATGTTGGATTGTCAAATATCATTTACTTGACATTTCTTCAAACATTCAAGTATTGTATATACAGCCCTAATTTCATACTTATGTATCGTACCCTGGCACCCCTGCCCCACATCTTATACTTATCCATCTTCTGATTATAAAGGCTTTGGAAAATATGTCACCCAATCAAACGCCATGTAGGACCCCGGTGTCTGCTCCAAGTATAGCTCTTCAATGTGTTTGTTAAGCGACATGCATCGAGGAGTATGTGTCTAGGGGTGGATCGTCTAGGGGTGGATCTTGTGAAGTATAAATACTTGAGGATACCATGGAATATTGTGGGTTTTTATGGTCGTCTTGTATTTTACATTCCAAATGGAATTATTGATCAGGTTAGTTGAGATCAACCCATGTTGGCTGAGAAGAGAAGTCACATTGGAAGATCTGAATCTTCATTGACTGGTGTGAGAAGTTACTATTGTATTTTTTCAGGTTCAGCATTCAATGGTTACTGTGAGATAAAACTGGAAGTGGCTTTTAAGCCATCAATTTCATCGTACAACCAAAGGAAGTATCATGAGTCATAAATACATGAGGAGATATTGTAATGCACCGATAGATTTCCCTGTAAAGTTGAGATACTTCTGTTGTCTCTTTTGCTTCCCCTTTTCCTCCTTTTAGAAGTAAGATTCAGATAAAGTTTTATATATTTCACTTAGCCCATGCCAAAACTGTTCATAACAATGGTTCAGTAACTTTTTCCTTGGTCTGTTCTTAGAAGGCCAAAGGTTTAACATCTGATCTCACATTGCCCTGAAATAAAAGAGCAACAGTTTGTATTTTCAACTCTTCTCCTCTAAAACCTGTGTAATAAAGTTAAACTAATTCAAACTGGAAAAAGCAAGGAGTAGTACATTGAGCAACTTTCTATAGGTCAAGGGGTGTATTTATCACTGGCTATTGTTCTAAATTGCTAATGAACCGTTTTGCAGTTCAAAGACTTCTAGCTATTTAGACCATCGTACCTATTAAAAATCTATTTGCTTTGGAGGTAGCAAGGCTCAGTGAACTGGTATGTTCGGGTCTGTTAAAAATAATGGACTAGTGAGTAGGCCATACTTTTTCAGCCAGTAGGTTCTGGCATATTTTTTGGAAAAAAATTGAGACCTCCACCTGTTTTTGGTACTGTTGAAGAAGGGGCTGATAAATTACAAGGATGTTGCTTGATGTTGTATGATTTTCTATCTCACCTTTATGTCTAATCTCATAAGATGCGTTCTTCTCTGTTCCTTTGCAGTCAACATGATCTCTGTTACCACAGAGCATTGTCAGTTTGAGCCAAAGAGAAGACTCAAGATTTCATTTGAATATGAAGTCCTGGGCGAACGGCAGTTTTGGTGGCCAGCATAACACCTTTTCCGCTGTATGGAACCAACAGCCAGTTTTGAGTTGATAGCCCCCAAAATTCCTTTGGCACCAAATGGTCTGGACTACTAGCATTTTCCTAGGGCACTGAGCTTTGTACGCATGCTCTTTATGTTATTGTTACTTTTCAGTTCTTTTTGTATTATTCTTTTTTGTCCCCATCAGTTAAGATTGTTGTATTTATCTGATAGCACCTTCAAAAAATTTGGAATCTATTCTCTAATAGAATCAGAATGGTATATTAGCAAATCTCTTATGTTAATTCATGTTCCTTGGCTCTTGAATTATCTTTATCTTTGAACTGCAGCTTTTGAGATTTCATGCATTTTGGACAGGATTTGTTTTTGTTTTTCTTTTCTCAGTTGAAAGAATGTTGTTGCAGAATGAGCTGGATGCTTCTGTAATGTGTATTGCGAAGGCGTGGATGTTTATGGTTCATTGACATGGGCAGGTAATGGAACCATTTGATTATAAGCAAATCACTAAGCTATCACCAGATGCTTGGCTATAATCTGAGATACTTTAGCGGACACAATTTTCTGTTGAAATGCAACGGCTGTGTTCAGTACGAAATTGATCAAATGAAACTGCATACATAACATACATCATGTATTGATTATACAGGGCACCATGTCAGACTTAGTATTCTTGCATTGATCTAGTGGAAACAGCATATCCACATCATATTGCAGTATTTATTGTAATCATAGAAACTGCTGGAGTACATAAATTGCAGAGAAAAGACTGCAATATATCATGGTTTCTTCAAGTTTTCGAAGGAGACTTGTTTAGCTATTTTGGCACCCCTTCCCTTAGCCATATAAAGTCCCACATGATGCATTAGCTCCTGCATGTCCCCCAGAAAGTTAAATCGATTGGTCCAACCATTAATCAAGATAACAACAGTTTTTGTTTTGTTATAGATTACCTGAGGATGTGGTGAAATATCTTTGGTGTTTGTTGCCATAGAGACAGGAAAATCAAATGTGGCACATCCCTGAGAGTAAACTACCACGTCCTCCAAAGGGTTGAGGAAACCGTGGTTCTTAGCTGATAATGTAGAGCAAACAAAGTCCAGCACACAAATGTCCGTGCATACGCCTACCACCAACAACTTAATTGAAAACAAAGAAAGAATCAGTGACATGAATATGTAATGAGTATCCAGTAGCAGAGTGAGAGAGCAGATACAAGTTGAATTTTGTTGTTTTTCACCCAATCAACAAATACATTAGAGCCATCTTCCTGAATGCAACCAATATAGCCATCATAGCAATCTTTGCGCCTGATTGTTACATTTGGTTCCTTCTCCACCCATCTTAGTGCTGAAAAGTTTCTTCATTAGAAGAGATGACACAAAAGCATCTAACAAAAAGATTACAATGGCCCTAAGGCAAGGATGGATCACAAATCGAAAAGTAAAAAAATTAGTATGAAAGGTTGTCCCTTATTTATTTATTGTGGCTAATGTAGATGTGTATAAATGAACTTAAGATAAAACAACATGAGCACTATGATTAGTCACTCCTTAGGTTATTGCCAATTGAAAATTGGCAATTGAAATTTAAAGAACCATCAAAGGGTCCCCCAAAGGAAAATTCAGAAATCACATGTAATTTCGCTGTGAATTGGTTAAGTTAGGTCTGCTTATCGGACGAATAATTTCACTTTAACGGTTTGACTTATTAGATATCCATTTTTAAATTTACTAATCCGCTAAATAACATATAAGATATGGTTGGTTTGGTAATAGACTGAATTATCAGATGATTATTGAATGGTGTATTGCCTAACAAAAAAATGATTTCTTTTCATCATTTTAAATGCAGTGAATAAGTAGTCAGTAGTGAAAGAACAAATAATAGTACAACAAACACTTTAATACTTGCCTTACATAAGATGGACAAGGCAATATATATATATATATATAGAAAAAAAAAGTTTTTCTTCTAGGATTCAAGACTAACAAAGAAAAAATATATAATTATTCTCATGTATTATGGTAAAATATCAAATGAGGCTAATATAGCTAAAATAAATATGTAAGTATTGTAATTTTTAACGGATCAACAGTTATCTGATAAGAAAATTGAAAATCGACTGCCACACCAATAAGCCAGTAATTATAAAAATTTAATTCGTTTTCTAATTGTTTATTCGATGACCCAATACCAATAAGCCAATTTTGTGGTTGGTTTATCGGTTACGGTTCGATTTTAAACACCAGTTAGGTTGGCAATTTAGTGGAAAAATCATTCAAAATATTACCAGGAACCAAGTTGGATTCATCAGTGCCATTGATACAGTGAGGCGGATAAGGATGTTCAAGTTTATCAGGATGATGTGAATCAAGAAAGGCAAGAAGTGGCAATTTTTTGTCACAGAACACTCTAGCAAGCCTTGCTGATTCAGCAATCATTTCACTGATCTGCCTGTTTGGCTCTCTTGGTGCCTATAATTTACAAGAAAATTCTAACTTATTAAATCAATTAATTAAGTAGCCACAGAGAACAAATTTAATTTAAATACCAGATTTCCAGCACCAACAGTACAAAATCCATTGATTATGTCAACAAGAACAAGGCCAGCCTTAATATCTTCAGTGATGACTACCAATTCCTCCTCTACAGGAATTTCATTCTTCAAAAGGTCTAGTGTTTTCAATACCATCTTTGTTCTTTCTTACCAATTTTCTTAGATTATGAAAGGGATATTTATAAGAAAATAAATACTGCCAATAACCATGTCCCACCACTATGTTTGATATTTTTTTAATCAATACCAAAACTTACTAGTCCAGCCGACTTAAATTTTGAAAATGAAGTCATGTTGATCTAACGACAATCATTTTCAGTGCGGTTAAAAATATAAATTCTTAATAATTTTGATTGTGGAGTTTTATATCAAGTAGTTCGTCTATTAAATGCTTGAATGAAAATGATTACAAGTAAAATTATATTTTTCTGAAATAAAGCAATTTTTCAACCTCATATATATTATACACAGAAATGAAAATTACCTTTTTGCAGTACTTTAGATTGAGATCCAATTCATATCAACTTCAAGTTAAATGGCTAAATTTTATTCTTGGTGTATGTAAAATTATTAGTTTAGGTTTTGTTGACATAAAAGAATTGAAATGAATATGACTTGACATGTCAACTAAGAAATTTAGTGAATATATATATATATTTTTTTTATAATAAAGTTATCGTTGAATGGCCTTATTAAAAAGGAAAAAATTTAAATTGATTTTAGTAAATCTTTTATGAGATGATATAATAAAAATAACTCAATTTCTGCCAAATGCATAGAGGAAAATTAGCACATGGACCTGAAGTTGTAGCTTAATTAGTGCGTAACTATTTAGTTTGTATACATTTTCCAAAATTTTCACACATATAAACTTTTGTGGACGGAGCCATCTTAGCTAAAGATGGTCCCGTGTATTTTCTTTATAGGAAAATTATGTGGTATACAAAGGTCAAATATTAGTTATTATGAGTGTAAATATAGTTACGCTCATCATTGATATAATTAAAAAGAAAATCACATACTCTTTACTAAATTTTAGATCTGACATCATCCATTTAGATATATGGTGTCTGAAGATAGGCTTGATCAAAATAACTACGACCTTAGTCTTTTTGTTTCAAAATTCATGCTTGTACAACTTAAGTTCAAACAGAAATAACCAAACTTCAATCATATGTAATTGAATATTATAACAATAACATTACTCCAATGCCTCAAATGCTTCCGCCCATTGCGGGGTAAGGGGGGTCGGATGTACGCAGCCTGACCCCTGTGTTTAAAAATATAGTGCGACTGTGTCCGGATGACCCATGATGAGCGTCGAAAGTTTCATTGACTAACTGTTATTTCACAATTGAAAGAAGCGCAGACAATTTAAAGAGCCATTTTGCTTTATTCCATCATAACCCAAAGCCAAAAAATAGTGAATCTTTGGCTCCATCCAAGATTGATGGAAAACATGTAATTGAATATTAACTAAATAAAATTCTAGATACTATTTCTAAAATTAGACTTTGTTAATGCTAACTTCAAACACGTATATTTATAATTGTTTCGAAGCGAGTGTATCTGCAAATCATATACTATCTCCATTTAAAAAGGAATGACAGTTTGACTTGACACGGAGTTTGAAAGAACAAAAAAGACTTTTCAATTATGTGGTATTAAATTAAAGTTATGTCAAATGTATCAAAACGTCCTTTAATTTTGTGATCTTAAATGTATCACGTGAAAAATTAAAACTAAAATTTTATCAAATAAGAAAATAAATCATTCTTTTTAAAACAAAGAACTTTTAAAAATCAAGCACAATTTAAATAACTACATCAAAACTGAATATCATGTACTTTTCCCCTTAACATTTGCCACTCTATTCACACCATACCAGTAAGGGATGACAAAATTGACTCATAAAAATATATGATCCACTTAAATTTGAATGAGTTATTTACCTTATTTACTGCAATTGTATTAAGATTGATATTAACCCAAATTGATCAAGAAAAATCTTATCAAAAACATTTTTAAAAAAATATTTCTTTTGTTTAATAATAATTACAGTAATACAATTACTATAAATATCAATTTTATTAATATGTATTATTTTTATATATTCTATATTCTTCGTTTTCTTAAGAAAAAAGCAGCACTAGCCAATAGGTATAGAGTACCATGAACCATAGTGTCAATGCCGCCAGTGAGGACTGAGGAAAATAACAGAAGAGATCACAATCAATACTCTAATGTTTGTTCCATTTAAAAATTCAAATGTAATTAAATTCGTAACAAAATATTCAAAAAAAAGACAATACGCTGCCCTTTTAGAATCAAATAAGTTATTCTTTTATTATAATTTTTCATGTTTTTTATAAATATTATTAATTATCTTAACTCTTCATCGTAAAGTTCATTATAAAATTTTGTAGTTATAAATAGTTTCCGCCAAAAAAATTTGTGCTCAGTAATCACCACATATACACAGGCGGACTCCTTTAAAAAGTGACACTACGTGAAGTATCATAATAAAAAAAATTGAAAAAAAAAAGTGATCGAAGGTGTTAAAATTTAATTTCTAAGGTATAAAATTATTTCTCGAAGCACAATTTATGTAATACAATTGAATTTGATGCTCAATTACCTTTCTTTTTTTCAGAATTCTTTTATAATGATTTTTATATGTTTTTAGTAGTTAATTGTTGTGATTAAAAGTAATCTTTCCGTAATTTATCAATATTTTTTATTTTTCTTCTAGATTTTATGTCCGTACTTATAATCAAAATTTAAAAATTTTAAGTGCGCCACGTATCATTTGAACTTTTGTGAAACAGAATAAAAGTATATATCAGAAGAAACAAGCTTTTATAGTTAAGAATATTCAATATTTTGTGTAATAATCATACTAAAAGAAAGTAGTAATAATTTGTCTCTCCAAATAATAAGCGTATCGTATTATACTATTACACATATATGACATATGACACAATTATTTTTAACTAATGTATTTAGCCTTTCTTTCAAGTATTTTAATACTCTCTCGGTTCTAATTTTATTTATTTTATTTTTTTAGTCAAAAAAAGAATATTTTTTTTCTTTTTTCATAACTCCCTAATTATAACATTTCACATAATATATCTAAGGTCATAAATTTAAATAATATTTTAATATATTTTATGTATCTTTAATGTAAACAAGATTAATTTTTTAAAAAAATTTGTATCAAATCAACTTAGACAAACTTAAAATGGAGAGAGTAGTATTAAAAATCTTTAGTTGATTTATTATGTTAAAAATCTCAGTTAGTACTACTATTTCTTTTAAAAAAAAAAACTAGTAGCAGTTCAGTAAAATCTAATTAAAGACACACAAAAAATGTATACAAAATTGTCAGTGCAAAAAATATATATATATTGCTTTTCAGTATAGTGGCACCAAATAGGAGACGTGTACAAATGCATATAACTGATGTTTTCCAGAATTAAATACGTGTTTTATTGGTATTTGTTATTATGCCATATATAATTAATATAATCAAATAAAAAGAAAATCAAGGTATTTGCAATACGAGTAATTTTAATATATATATTAGCATGAATAAAAATATAATTGCTTCTCAAAATCTTTTTCAGGTCATTTTCATTATTTTTGTGATGAATATTTTTATAAATAATTAATTTATTTTAAAAATTATATAATGCATAATATTTTTAATGTACTAAATCATATATACATAAAAAATAATTTCAACATAATTGATACTTATCTCAATATTATTAATATATCATATTTAACATCATCTTTACACACCTTTTCAAATGCCTAAAGTTCTCAGTTTTTACACTGGCCCACAAAACTTCTTTCAGAATTAAAAAATTACACGTAAGGTAAAAGAAAATAATTTTGGTAGTTATTAATGATTAAATATAGTATTAACAGAAAATAAAATTTTTATTTGTTTAAAGAAATGAATAGTAGAAGTGTTTCGAATTAAAGCTTTTGCTTAATTATGTAAAATTCAATCGTATTTGTAGTAATTAATCATGTAATGTTTGATTATTATTTCTTGATTATTTATCATTTATAATTGACATTTGACTTCAAATGTTAGATCATTAATATAACTAGTACTACATGTGGGGTCCATCCCCCTTTCTTAACAGGTCAAAAGATGCAACTTGTTGAAAGTTATATGCAAATTGGCAACTTCTTGCAAGTTGTATGCAAATTACAAACCTCCTGAAAATTATTTTCAATTTTCAGGATATTTTACCACCTATTACTCCTATAAATACGAGTAATTTTCTCTTCATTCTAGACACCAACAGAAAGAGAGAGAAAATGCAACACAGAGAAAATAAATATTTTCTTATATGAGGTATATCATAGACTATAAAATAAAATAGTCTGTGAGGAAAAATAGAGTGTGTGCTTAGGAAATATTTTTTCCTAAAAGAAATA
>JAPFFP010000001.1:32839066-32852334 GCA_026153255.1 Solanum medicagineum
TCTTTTCGAATATCGAGAATTGATTTTGCTCAAATTAATTGAGTTTTGAATCGATTTATTGATTTTCGAACAATTTTCATTTCTTTTAAAGAGTCGGCCATTTTTCGGCGTAACAGTTATTTTATGGGAAAAGGGTCAAAAATACCGTTGTACTTTCAGAAAAGATAAAAAATGTCCTCCGTTTATATTTTGGACCATTTATGCCCTTGTACTATAAAAAAGGATCAAAATGCCCTTGTACTATTAGAAATGGGTCAAAAATACCCTGAGTCCGTTGTTCCGTTAAACAGGGCGTTTTTGACCCTTAGTACAAGAGCATTTTTTACCCTTTCTGATAGTAGAAGAGCATAAATGGCCCAAAGTATAAACAAAAAACATTTTTTTTCCTTTCTGATAGTACGAGGGTATTTTTGACCATTTTCATATATTCTTTTTAAACATATTGAATTCCTAATTAAAAGATATTATTTTTACAGAAATTTTTTCTATTTCTTTTAAATTACATTAACTATAAAAATGTAAGAAAAGAATTTTTTTCTTAATCTCATTTTATCAATTAAAATATATCATCGTATCCCTAAAACAAATAATATATATTTATCCTACTTCAATTCGAGAAAAAAATAATTTTTTTCTATATTCTAATTAGTATATTTATTGTTATCTAAATCAAATTTAATATTGAATTTACTATAATCTTATATTGATTATATATATTAGTTATTACAAAGATATAATTCTATTTTAATTGATAAAATAACATTTAAAAAAATATTTTTTTTTTTTACATTTTTACTCTATGAGATAATGATATAATCTAGGTACACTTTACCCTATTCAACCTCGATTTATGGAAATGACTATTAAAATAGTAGGGAGTAAAATAATTCTCATGTTTTTTTCTAATTAAGTAGTATGTATAGTCAATAATCAAACAGAAGTCCACCAATCAGTCCAACAGATGGTTATTAGAAAATAAGGATACTATTTACTACATAGGGCTAGACTTGCACTCTTTTTTCTATCAACTGAAAGGAAAGTCCTAAGTAACGACACTAAATGCACGAAAATAGAGTTGCCGCCTCCGTCCCCAATTCCTCCGCCGTCGCCGTCGCCGCGGCCGCCGCCGCGGCCAACAACTCACAGCCTCCACCACCATTGCCGAGACGTGTCGTGTTCCGACTCCTCTGCCATGCTTCACGCGTCGGAGGAGTCATCGGAAAATCAGGGTCCATCATCAGGCAACTTCAACAAGATACTTCCGCTAAGATTCACGTTGATGTGTCCGCACCAAACTCCGACCATAACCGACTCATTGTTGTAGTAGCCTCTGCTTCAGTGAACAAGAAGATAAGGCTGTTGGGCCTCGTTGGGGATAACCAGCGGAATGAAGAATTTGGTGAAATTGAGGTTTCGGCTGCACAAGAGGCACTTCTTAGGGTTTTTGAGAGAGTGATAGAAGTAACGGCGGAAAACAATGGAGTAGTTTTGGGTGTGGAGAATGTTGTGTCGTGTAGGTTGTTAGTGAAGGGGAATCAAGTGGGGGCGTTGATGGGTAAAGGTGGAAAAGTGATAGATACAATTAGAAGAGAAAATGGATGTAGGATTAAGGTATTGACTTCAGGAAAGATGCCAAGTTGTGCTTCGCCCAATGATGAAATTGTCGAGGTGATTAATTTCTTGCAATGCTTGTTTTCAGGTTTCATATGTTGCATCAACTTTGAAGTTTCCCAGCGGGTTTCATATACATGATTGTAAATGTTTTGCCTCGTCTTTGATGTCACATGATTTTCTGTAATGTCATTAGGGCTCATTTGGTTTGAAGTATTGCCATGGGAGGAAATAAACTCAACATGTACGTAGCTTCACGGATAAATTTTACTCCATAAATGGATCTTGCAACTATGCCTGTGTGTGGTTTCATATTGAAATCCATTGTGGAATAACAACATATACATATTACCAATATTAAGTCAACTAAATAGCCAGAATGCCTTTTAAGATATTTAGTCAACCATCTCTGATTACCTCTCTTGTTTGTAATAATGTTTGTAGTATGATTCTTTTCCTCAAAGTGCTTTATTTTATAAATGATAAAGAGTAATTATTTTTCCTTAGTGTTAAGCTAATTATTTTGTTATCATATACCACTATGGAACCAATTCTAGCGCGAATAAAATTGTAATAGGGGCTAAGCATAGTATTGCTAATAAATCTTCATGCTTTAAAACCAAATACGACAAGTTTTAGCTTTTACAGGACCTAATATCCAACAGTCAAGGTGTGCACAAGATATAATTATTTTCAATCACCATTTGACTATCCACGTGTTGAACTACAATCCATGCATTGTTTGTCTGCAAACCAAACAATTTGTATTGTCAAGTAGCATACAGCGACATTGTCCTTTTCAGTTTTCAGTTATCTTTCACCATTCTCTATGAAGAATCCAGTTGTCAATTTGAAAGAGTGCAAATGATCCGCAAGATTGATTTTAGCTTGTAGTGCGTTAATAGTGAAGTCTAAAAGCTTCTGAAACTTTTTGAGCTACTTTCAGAATTATCCTATTTTTTACATGTTATAATTTCTCCTCTCTACCTGAGGTAGGCGTAGGTATGCGGCATACACTCTATCCTCCCTAGTCTCCAGTTGTGGGATTGCACTGAGTATGTTGTTGTTGTTGTTGTACATGTTATAATTTTTATGCTGTTCATGACCCCTGTTATTGCAGCAACTGCATAAATGAGAACAGAGTAGCACGGCCTTCAGTGAACCTGTAAATGCATAGTATCTTTTGAAAGCGTTGATGCAACAACTTAAACTCTTAGCTCTGTAATTTGGCAAAAATCTATGAGGAAAATCTACATTATAATTGAATATCTTTAACTTGATAGTAATGGTACAATGAATATGTCAGAAGATTTCTGATGTGTTAATTGTTGGTTAATGCAGATAGAAGGGGACATTCTAGCTGTCAAGAAAGCACTTGTTGCTGTCAGTCGCCGCCTTCAAGATTGTTTTTCTGTTGAAAGGACTAGAACGGTTGAAAATGCACCACTTGAGTTAGATTCAGAGCAGACTTTGCCCCCTGGGCCAGTTGATCTACCTGCCCAAAGGAGTTCAATGTCACAGCCAATAACCACAAGCTCTTTCTCAGGCGCCTCTGGATGTCATCCTGGGCCACTAGATGCTGACAAGTTTTCTAGCGTTGATTCAAAAATGCCATTACAAGAGGTTGCTTTTAGGATTCTTTGCGCAAATGATAAAGTAGGGGCTATAATTGGCAAAGGTGGAACAGTTGTTCGGGCTCTTCAGAATGACAGCGGAGCAAGCATTGCTGTTGGGCCAAATGTTGCTGATTGCAACGAGCGAATGATAACTATTACTGCATTAGAGGTTAGTTGGGTGTTCTTTTGTCTTGGGTATTTTTTCATCTGTAATACGTGGGTCAAATGATTTAGTTTTCTTTTCTTATAGAATCTGGAATTAAGGAAATCTCCAGCACAAACTGCTGTTGTTCTTGTTTTTGATCGGGTTCTGGATGCTGGCTCTGGGATGAATTTGGGAACAAGATCACTAATCACATTTCGACTTGTGGTGGCAAACAGCCAAGTTGGTTGTTTATTGGGAAAGGGAGGCGCAATAATTTCAGATATTAGGAAGGAGACAGGAACCAGCATACGAATATTTAGAGGTGACCAAGTTCCTAAGTGTGTCTCAGACAATGATGAAGTTGTACAGGTGAGATTTTTAGCCTTTGGTTCTTTTAGCTTCTTCAAACTTTAGAAGTACTTTTTACCAATGTACCATATATCTGAAAGTAATTATTAAGTCATATATATCTCGTTATAGATCACATCTCTGAAAGAACATAGGACTTCATTTGTAGCTTGTTTGTATGGTTGTTACATATTGTTTCCTAAAATATCGTGTTAATATTGTATTTTATTATTATCATGAATACAATATTTGGATAGATTTCATTGTTTTTCATCATTGCATAATGCAACACATCAACAATCTAACGGTAAACCTCAAGAAAAGTAGAATACGGGATAGAGGTATTATAAAAAAGGTAGGATAAAGGATAAATAGAATTATCAAATAATAATCAAAGACAAAATAAGAAAAAAGTAACCACACAATCATACTAAATTAGTCATTACATAAAATGAAACTTTTTGTCGTGATATAACAATGATTTTAACGATATAAACAACAATATATCCAATGTAGTCCCACAAGTGGGATCTGGGGAAGGTAGGATGTACCCAGACCTTACATTTACCTTTCGGAGTAAAGAGATTGTTTTCAATAGACCCATCATCGACTCAAAAGAAGTGTAATTAAAACAAGAGCGAAAGGGAAATAGTTATTGCAAAATAACAGGATAAACAATACAAATGAAATAACACGTAGTAGTAAAAATTGAAATATGAATGGACAACAATAACATACCCAGTGAAATCCCACAAGTGGGGTCTGGGGAGGGTAGAATGTACGCAAACCTTACCACTACCTCACAGGAAATATGAATCGACACATATACTAAATAATACCGCTAAGATGAGAAGGGGAGACTAGCCCTCTTTCTTTTCCCACAAAAGTACGACGTCACTCGACTACCTACTACCTTACTATCTAGGGGTTATGTCCTCAACAAGCGGAAGATGTATCCTATCTTGTCTAATCACCTTCCCCTATTCTTCTTCAGTCTACCTTTACCTCCTAACCTTTGCTACACCCAAACTCTCACACCTCCTTACTGGTGCATCTGCGCACCTCCTACCAGGATTATTATAATTTTTCAGATTCAAGCACAATAGCTTATGGAAATAAATGAGTGCGAATTCTATTGCGTCAGTAAGGTAAAGCATGAAGATAAGATTTGTATTCAATTTCTCATCCCTCTAGTGTTTTGCAGGCCAATTTGTCGACCAAGTTTCCCAATCAACATACCTGGGGGTCTTCCCCATGCTGTTCAGGCCACTCGAGGTGGCCCGACCCAAGATTTATTCGCGAATCCTGTAGTGAATTAGAGACTGCTCAACCTCAGAAGCTATTTAACTGTACATGCATTGTCTATCATACCAATTACCTTTTAAGTTTAAGAGTAAATTGTACTTTTTTGGATAAATGGAGTAAATTGTTCTTGTTTTGATAAATTGAGCAAATTGTTCTTTTTTGGATAAGTTGATCGAATTGTCCATGTCATAATTATCACGATTTTCATTTAGTTCATCTAGATTTGATTTACTGGTGCATTAAGTTTAAGCATATGCACTGATTTCATTAATTCTTGGTGACATAAACTTAATTTCGAAATGTTAGGGTAATGACACATTTTAAATTACCCAATTTGTAAGTTTCTTGTGACCTTTCCTGAAATTTCTCTGGAAAGAGAAAACCTTAGGCCTGTTAATACAAACAACTTTTTTGGCTCTTCTTTAATGTGATAGTATTAGAACCCTCGATGCACAGTCAAAATAAAAAAACAAAAAATATTCTTGTCTTGTTTGTCTAGGAAAATTAAATATGATTAATGTAACAAAATTGCAGTTGTCGTTTGCTTTTTTACTCAATAATATTATAAATTTAATAACTCAGGAACTTAAAGAGTTTGTGATTTTAAATAAAGAGCTTTTTGATATGTCCTTTTTTTGTGGAGGATCATCTTCGTTCATTAGATCATTTGAAAGTTATCACACACTTCCTGTCACTCATGTGTCGGTATTTGGACCTATTCAAATCAATCTATAGGAAATCAAACATTTTGATGTGTTTGTTGCACTGAAATTGTATTGTTTAGATTGCAGGTGAGTTTGTAAATGTACAAGATGCTTTACGAAATGTCACTGGTCGGTTGCGTGAGAACCTCTTGGCAGCAAAGGTTTCAAATGGTGGTGTCAGCAGAAACAGCTCCTCTTTGACATCCGAAAATAGTTACTCTGGCCATATGAAGGAACCTCCTTTTGAATTTCATCGGTCTAGTAGTGTCTCACATGGTAAGAATCAACATCCTGAGTTAACGCGGTCTATTGATAACCTTGTGCTTTCCAACAAGATAGATCATCCCCCGTCACCAGGGCTGTGGTCATCACAGGTGATGAACTGCTGAATGTTTAATTTTCCCTTTAATTTAATTCATATTCACTGACTTGTCTTTGAACATTTCCGGTGGGATTGGATATTAGGCACGACCTGGGGTAAACCAAAGAGGTGCTGTTGATGTCAGCAAAGGATCTAATTCAGTTAAAGGTGGCATAGAACTTGGAAGGTTGGTGTCTCACTGCTTTGCAAGCGCTTACTGCTTTTTCACCTGTGACAGGACATAATTACGAGGGTGGATTTCCTGTGATTTTTACAAAAAATTTTGCCTGCCCATATTTACCGAATGAACATAATAGACTTGAAGAAAAAGAAATATAAGATTATCGCAGAGACTGCGAGGGAACTTCTTGATTGTATTCATCAGCTTGTTGCATTTTTTATTGATTGCAGTGGAAGCAGATCTGCCATTGTGACTAATACTACTGTGGAGATCATGGTTCCTGAAAATATCATCAGCTGTGTGTATGGGGAGGACGGGAGCAACTTGACTCGTTTAAGACAGGTATGTTAGCCTTTTTCCTTTTTTTAATTGGTGTCGTGGAAGTTGCACAGGATTGTTAAACTCGTATTTCTTTGTACTTCATTTTTGTGCTGGTGTTTAATCTTTCTGCGGGAAAAAATCAGATTTCAGGAGCAAGGGTTGTGGTACACGAGCCCCGTCCTGGAACAACTGACAGGATTATCGTGATCTCTGGGAGCCCAGATGAAACACAGGCAGCTCAGAGTCTCCTTCAGGCATTCATACTTAACTGAACTACCGTGAACTTATCAAAGAGGATCCAATTTTGTATACTGAAATAGTACAGTTAGAACTATGTCAACAGCCAACTTCACTTTTATTTTGTATACTATGTGATGTGATGACTTTGACGTTTAATTTTTAGATAGGATATTGATGTTAGTTTTTTGGTCTGTTGGAAATACATTAGGGTATAAGAAATAATCTTGGTATTATCCAATTGACTATGCCGTCAACATGCGCAAGAGTTTATTCTTTCATTTGAAGGGGATTAGTTAACATCTTCATTTGCTTGCATCTGACAATCTTTACAGTTCGTATAGCGTATGAAAAAAGATAAGGGCGGAATTGTACAATTCATCTCTAGCAGTATACGGACTCACTATCCGAATTATTTAGCCAACTACTTTGATAGCTGAATGACTATTTCATCTGCCTTGATACCATTGAAGTATACTTTGATAGTATCTATACATGATGATATCAACTGGTAATTGAGTAATCTTTTACTTTTTCCTTGATGTATTAAAGTATATATACTCTAAAGCATCAAAGAGTAACATAGTAGCATTTTCACTCGAATAGGGGTATCAAAGGTATCAAGCAATAATTTAGTAGTGTTTGTCTCTTCCTTCTTGATATCATCACAATATATGTGTATACTCTGGTGGCATCAAACACTCGAATAATTAAAAACAGGAGAGATATAAAAGTCAAGGATAACTACTTATAAATTTTTTTTTTGGAGGTACAATGCCCCCCCCCCCCCTCGCCCTTTTTTTTCAGTTGGTAGATTACCATTATAGAGATAGATGAATGTCATAATGTTAGAACAAGAAACATTGTATATTACAAGTGAAAAAGAAGAAAGTGAAGATAGTTTCTTCTCCATTCCAGAGTTCTCCTATAAAGTAAAATCCTTTTGATAATAACGTAGGAAACCTGGTTTATGTCCTAAGAAATTATTTTGAATATCACTTGAGTATTTTTTTTTATACGAGGAACACTTACCATTTTAGGAATCCTCATTATTTATGCGATATGTTAATTTCATAAGATGCTTGTCTATCCTTTGCAATAAATTAAAAAATTAAACTCTCAACACACTCTATGTAAACGAAACTGAGAGAAGCATGAACTAATATATTCCATTCACAAGGGATGTGTACAAACTTGATCCTTCAAACAATATTTTTTTACATCTGATGGTATATTAACCTTTGACCAACTATTCTATAATGCTCTTTCTCATGCTTGTTGATTTGCTAGTGTTTCAATGGCGATAGCCTTTTCCACAAATTGAATCGAAGTTCCGGGGAAAAATTTTGTTGCCCGCATTTTTTAGGCTCAAGGATTCGGGTTTATTTGGATATGGTTAAAGTTTATGGAGCTAGATTTGTTGGACCCAGCCGGCAGTGCGGGGGTAATAACGTAATTTGAATTTTTATTTTTTAGAATAGAAATATTAGACGTCAGAAATGGCAAAAGCAAATCGCAGAGCTAACATGTACGGACGGGAGACGATGAACCCTGCTCTTCACCAAGATAGACACCAGCAAAATCAGATCGAGGACGACGACGATGAAGATGTCGTCGCTACTGGCGGTGGCGGTGGTGGTGGCGGTGGTGGAGGAGGAATAGAGTCTATGGACAACCCTACTCCTCACATTCGCTACGACCAACATCATCACTCTCATTCTCACGCGCTTCACAACGGCGGCACCGGTGGGTCTATGGAGGCTGCTGCGATGAATGGTGTGGAAGGAGTTTCTCATAACGCCTTGTATTGTCCCCCTTCCGAAATTGGTCCTGCTGCTGGTAGTGGAGCTTCCGATCAGCTTACGCTGTCGTTTCAAGGAGAAGTTTATGTTTTTGATGCCGTTTCACCTGAAAAGGTATTTCTTTACTTTGACCTATCTTCTTGTGCTTACTAAATATGTTTGCCCTTTATTTTATTTTGTGAATCTTGCAAGTCCTTGTGTAGTGTGTTCTTTTATGAGTTTAGCTGAAAAGTTACTTCTTTTATTTAGCGAGATTGTTCTTCTATTAGTGTTATTGCGTTCCTTGGATTCTTGCTGTCTTTGTGTAATGTGCTGTCTGCAAGAGATTGAGTGACTTAGGGGGAAAGATTTTCAATTTTGGAATTGGGGGTAATTCTTTTTGTGGCCAAATGTTCTTACCCTCACTCTCACTTGAATTAACTTTTGGAGTTGAGGTGATTGAAGACTCTGAAATTGGTTGTTTGTGAGATTAGGTTGTATTTGATTGGTGAATTGGTTGATATTGGTTCAACTTTTGAAGCAAAGAGGCAATATTGGTCTTTTTCTCTTCCACCAGTCGGTGTGATTCTCATTCCATTACTTTAGTATCAGTATTAGTGAAATTTATAGGCAGTGATGCCAAGCGAGGGGTTATTGCTTCATGGGTGAAGTCGTGCACTTCATAGAAGTGTGCTTTTTAAAAAATGATGTGCAGAGCAATCAAAATGAGAAGTGGTGGATCCTTTGAATCTCAACTTTGAAGAGTTGGATTTATGGATACTGGAATTAATTATTTTAATTGCAACTTGAACATTATAGTACTAGATATATCATTAGCTATTTTTTTGATGTTGAAAATTGTGCGCTTTACTTCTCACTTTTCGCTTCAAGCTCTATGGTCCTTGTTGCTTTTTTGTGCTTTTAGAAACACTGTTTAGTATAGGCATCTGGTAGTGGAATTCAATTCACCTTAAACTTCAAATTGGTACTTACAATCATCTTAATAGGGGTAAACTCTGTTTTTATGTTTATTGAGTTTTAGGTTCAGGCAGTGCTGTTACTGCTGGGAGGATATGAAGTCCCTGCGGGCATTCCTGCTGTTAATGTGGCTTCCCAAAGTCAGAGGGTATTCATCTTTATCTCCCGCTTACTCTTTTACCAGACTGGTGGTTTGTAATCAGTTATGGGTCTCCAGGCTTCAGGTGACTTTCCTGGAAGACTGAATCAACCGCAAAGAGCTGCTTCTTTAAATCGTTTTAGGGAAAAGAGGAAGGAACGGTGTTTTGATAAAAAGATCCGCTATACTGTGCGGAAGGAAGTTGCGATGAGGTAATAAAACTGTAGTTTTTAATGCATGACGTTGTCTTGTCGGCTTGATTGAACCGTAATTGGAACTAGTGGAGATAACGTGCAAATCGATGTCTGTCTTGATTGATGTCCCATCTGTAATTGCTCAGCCTCTGTGCTTATGATTGATAAGATTAATGGAGCTTGACCTTCTAACTTAAGTTGACAATAAGAGTGGGAAAGGCATTGGCTTACTGTTATACACAAGATGGGCATCAAACTCAGCAGCAGATGCTCTAATTGCTTGAACTATTTGGCTGGAATGGTATAGGAAGTGTTTTGAAGGCAAACAGAGTATTTATCTTAAAAGAAACATTTTTTTCAACTAGGCTGACCTGCTGGACTTGGCGAATGCTATGAGTCAAGTCCAACTTTTTGTAACTTTCTACAGTATTGCCTCAGTATTATGGATCAAAAAAATCTTACCTTACAGAAAGAGTAAAAAGAGTGGAGTGAGTGTGTTATGACTGAAAATGTAAATAGAACTATGGCAGGATCACTTATTAGAAGGAGAAAGTATATCTTAATGGCAGAGATACCTGAGGTGCGTCTTACCTTATCTTTAAAAAAAAAAAACATACACCTTTAACTAGAATTCTTTTTTTTGGGAAATTGGTGACTTTATTTATTTAGCCACATTTTGTAGAAGATTAAAGTAGATATTCTTTTTCTTTTAAATTAAGACCTTGCAGTTCTCCTCCTACCTTATTGATTACTGTCTATGCGATACCCTTGGATGCAAGAATGGATATTTTACTAGCTCCTCTCATGTGGCCATGCATTAATCTACAACTAGGGTATTTTTAGTTATAGGGAATTGCTTCCAATCCATGCAAGTGAAATGACTTTTGCTAAAGGATGTTTGTAGTGACACCTGACCATGCATGTTCTGCAGGTAGCCTTAGATGTTTTGTTCGCTCTTTCTCTAGTGAATGTGATTTAATTTTATTCTCTTTCTCCATGCTTCTAGAGGGAGGGGTTATGGGCCCCTGTTATATTTTTTGAAGTTGTTAATTTCTGTCCTTGTCTATATTTTCATCAGGCCTGTAGCTGAAGTTCATGATTTAAGCTAAGTCTTTTTCTTTGTTCCGTTCAATTGTCTCATCTGAATTCTGATCTATGTTATATTTTCAGGATGCAGCGTAAAAAAGGTCAGTTCACATCTGCCAAGTCACTATCTGACGAAGCAGGTTCTTCTTCTGCAGATTGGAATGAAGGCTCTGGTCAAGAAGAGCAGGAAACATCGTGAGTTCCTACTCCTGTAGTAGTTGTTTTTTCTTTTTTCAACTTATAATATGTTTACCGTCCCCGAAAATTTCCCTCACCTGAACAATTAAAAAATTCCCCTTCCCTAGGAGGCAACAGTGGCATTTCACACTATTATGTTTTAGGGGTTGTTTGGTTGGCAACATGTTATCCTGGGATAAGTTAGCCTGGGATAAGTTATCCCACCATGCATATGGGATAACTTATCCCATCACTAAGGCAAAAATGGTGGGATAAATAGTCCAAGGATTACCTTGTACTTCCAACCAAACAAGGGATAAAATAATCCTACATTTTATCCGGGATTATTATAACTTATGCCTCACACCAAACGACCTCTTAGTGACTTAAACACCCCAACTTCATGGTTGGAGGTGTAGGGCATTCCACTAGGCTATACCTCCCTTCTCTGTAGTTGTTCTATGTTCTGACATTGAATTTGATGTAAATCTGTGGTCATTTTACAGCAGATTGAAATTTACATGATCTTGAGGTTCAGAGGTTACTGATCACATTAAATACAATTGACATCTTTCTAAAGTTTCTCTTTCCATTTCTCAACAGATGTAGACATTGCAATATTAGTTCGAAATCTACTCCTATGATGCGTCGTGGACCAGCTGGCCCAAGGTCTCTTTGTAATGCATGTGGACTCAAGTGGGCCAATAAGGTCAGTATTGAGTTGAAAATTTTTCTCATTTCTCATTTTTAAAGAAGTGGAGGTAGCGAATTAGACTAGCAGACTAATAGGCTAGTAGGGATAGGTTGATGTCTAGCCATGGGATATAGTAGGGTAGTAGGATTAATCGTGTCTTTATATCCTGTGTTGTCATTATCCGTCTTATATGTGTTAATTTTATCATATTTACATACCCTACAACACCAGCTGAAGTCTGAATATATTCCTCAGTTAACAGTAAACACAATAACCTGTGGGCAAATCATATAGTTGTAACAACAAATATCGGACATGCTTTCCCGCCTTCTTGTACATGAGCGCCAAGTGATATGGATTATCTCTCTTCCTCTCAAATCCATGCTGTTAGAACTGCTCCTGTATAGCATACGAAGAAATGCAGATTTCATGGTTCAAAAGTGGGAGAAGTCCATATTCTCTCTTTTAAGTAGCCTGCTGTTAATATTTATTCTGAAAACAAAAGGAGCCTGCTATTGTTCTTCTTTTTTCAATCAGTATTCACTGTTCTTGAGTTGTTCTTCTCTTTTTCTTTCTTTTTTTTAAAGAAAAGATCTTTGGTTCGTTCACCATGGCTTGTAACTCTTGCAATATCTCAAGAACATTATGCACCTTGTATTGCATTTTTCTTTTCTAGTAACTTTGTTTTTTGTCAAAAAAAAAAAAACCTTCTATCTTGTTGTGCATACAGCTTTTCTTTCTTTTTTTTTTTGGCAATTGTACTTTTGTGATTCTTTTTCCATCACAGTATTTTGCTTCTCCTGTCCATCGTGTGCAGAATAAAAGCAAACATGTTGCCCTTTTGTCGTCAAGGTCCCTTTAAGGCTGTTGTTTTGGATGGTTAACTTCATAATTAACAAGATACATACTTGGCCAGTACTACACAGTTATCAGATTTTACTTTCAGTGAAATAAATAATTTTCTTTGTCACTGTTTAAAAGTAGTTACACATGCAGTCTACATTTGATACTGACACAATCCTTAATGTTTGCTTTTTTAAAAGATTGAAAGAAGTATGCAAACTCCTTGCTCATCTCTTTGAGCTCAAATGTGTTTATTAACTTTGAAAGGAGTTCAAATTCTGACTTGACTTTGTTCTATTAGAAATCAAACTTCAGGAGATTATCATCTGAGTTAGTGAGTCACTATTTTACAGGCAATCTGGACTTATTATTTCTACCATGTTCAGTATTGTTTAAACTCCTACTTACAACAGTTAATATGGAAAATTGGAAATCTATTTGTGCAATGAAATTTTTATCCCAACTTGTTTCTTTTTTTTTCCCCTCTTGCCATTTAATATTTGCACCTAGGAACTACTACCTTTTGGACAATTTCTTCAATATAACC
>JAPFFP010000001.1:32854291-32890208 GCA_026153255.1 Solanum medicagineum
ATCTAGGGGGTTGCGGACCCAATCGTATGTTTTTTGGAAAAGTTGCAGAGGAGCCCCTTGCAGTGTCAAAATCTATGGTCTAACACCCACAGAAAACTACCGAAATTGCATGTTTCGTGTTCCTTGGCTCATAAAATCCTATCAGGCATCCCGCGGTCTCCGAGCCACCTGGGCCTCTTGCCTGGCTCATTGCGGACCCACGCGTATGATTTTTCGGGAAAGTTGCGTCGGAGCCCCCTGCAATGCCAGAATCCATGGGCTAACACCCACAAAAATTGTCAAAATCGCATGTTTCCTATTCCTTGGCCCATAAAATCTACCGGGCGTCTCCCGCCCCCGGCTGGCCACCTGGACCTCTTATTGGACGCATTTTCAGACCCACTCATATGATTTTTTGGGAAAGTTCAATCAGAGCCCCCTGCAACGCCAGAATCTGTGGTCTAACACTTACAAAAAACTGCAGAAATCGCTTGTTTCCTGTTCATTGGCCCATAAAATCCTACCAAGCATCCCCCACCGCCATCGAGACAGCTAGGCCTCTTACCGGGCTAGTTGTGGACCCACTTGTATGATTTTTTGAAAAAGTTGTACAGGAGCTCCTTATAGCGCCAGAATTCATGGACTAACACCCACAGAAAACGGTCGAAATCGCCTATTTCCTATTATTGGGACCATAAAATCCTACCAGGCATCCCCGTAGCCGCGGGCCACTTGGGCCTCTTGTCGGGCTTGTCACGGACCCATTCGTATGATTTTTTGGAAAATTTCGTCGGAGCCCCCTGCAGCACCAGAATCTGTGGACCAACAGAAAACTATCGAAATTGCTTGTTTCCTGTTCCTTGGCCCATAAAATCCACCAGGCGTCCCCCGCCACCACCGGATTACATTAGCCTTTTTCAGGGCTCGTTGCGGACCCACTCGTATAATTTTTTGGGAAAATTGCGCATAAGTCCCCTGCAGCGCCAGAATCCATGGGCTAACACCCACAGAAAACTGCTGAAATCGTCTACTTCCTATTCCTTGGCTCATAAAATCCTACCAGGCATCCTCTGTCACTACAAGCCACCTGCGCCTCTTGTCGGGCTTATTGCAGACCCACTGGTATAATTTTTTGAGAAAGTTGCACCGAAGCGTCGTACAACGCTAGAATCCGTAGGCTAACACCCATAGAAAACTGTCGAAATTGCTTGTTTCCTATTTTTTCACTCATAAAATTCTACCAGGCGTCCCCGCAGTCGCCGAGCTACCTGAACCTTTTGCTGGGTTCGTTGTGAATTAACACGTATAATTTTTAAGGAAAGTTATTACACCAAATGATATTCGTAAAAAGGAACAACTATAAACTTATTACACCAAATGATATTCAACACTTATATATTCTTAAAATTATATAATCTTTTTCATAATAAATAAAAAATAATTGTGTGAACATTTCATAGTTTTCCCCGCCCGTCTTTTTTAATTCTAAGTTCTTTCATACCTTGGAAAATATGATAATCGTAACGGGTGGGAATAAAAAATGCATAAAGTGTGACTCGGTACGCTAAATGAATGGACCGTTCACGTGACACCATCATACAAATTAACGGTCTTGATGAAAAACAAATAAACTGAACGGTCCTGATTCTGTCCTCTCCATTTACCCTTTTGAGTCTTTTCCTATGAATTAAATTTTCTAAATTCCCCTCCTTAATTCTTATCTATTTTCAGCTAAACATATAAAAGGCAAATCTTCTTTACTACTTTTCCAGTTCAAACATTCTTCTCTTTCTTTCCAATTCTTCATCAACTTTCTGAAATTTTTCTATCAGAATCTATCTAGGTTTAGGGTTTGCTCAATTTCCCTCACCATTTTCATCTACATTTGGTGTATACACAGACAAAAACACATATATATGGGTGTATAGGTTGTTTTTCGGAGTGAATTTTTTACTTTTTTTTTTGTGGAGAAATGGAAGCGGCGGGGAATTCGAGGAAACTGCAAGGTGGGCAGCATGGAGTAGCAGCGTTTGAGGAGGAGTACATGAATGTACAAATTAGGGTAGATGGATATGGAGGTGTAGGATTTGAGGCAGATGATATCAGCGGCAGCGTCGGTGGTGGCTGTGAGGAGGCGATGAGTAGCGGTGAAGAGTTGCAGGTGTGCTCTCTGCAGCCTCTTGCTAGCTCGGTGGATAGCGGCAGAGTTATGGCTATGCCTTCGCGGACTAGTGAGCTTACTATTTCTTTCGAAGGCCAAGTCTATGTATTCCCTGCTGTTTCTCCTGAAAAGGTTGAAGCTGTGTAATTTAAGTATTTTCAAGTCAATTTGTTCATAGAAGTTATTTACTCAATGTGGCTACAGTTGGATTCAGGAAACGATATTTTGTTTTTGTTAATGTAAAACTCGCAGGTGCAAGCGGTGATGCTGTTATTAGGAGGGTCGGAGATGCCTAGTTATGTACCTAGCTCAAACTCTGTTGCACTGCAAAGAACTAAGGTGCTTGTTTCAATTTAAGTGTGGTTAAGCCAGAGCTTACTAGCGGCTGCCAGTGTTTACTAATTTTTGGGTTATGTTTGTAGAGTGTTAATAATGATGGCCTCACCAGGCCACACATTTCTCCGAGAATGGCATCTCTGATTAGATTCCGGGAGAAGAGAAAAGATAGATGCTTTGAGAAAACAATTCGTTATAATTGTCGGAGAGAAGTTGCACAGAGGTGAGGTGAAGCTTGACAACGTCGTTTTTTTCTTCATTCTCTTTGGTGATTAATACATTAAAAGGATTACTGAATAAGAATGTTTCTTCTTGTGGCCTTGATTGGTTTCAGTTAATGTGATACTTTAAAAAAAAAGTTCTTTAGAGACTACTTAAGTTGTGTTGCCCAAATATTTGAAGAACCCTTGTATGAATAAATTGTAAATACTTTTTTGAAGTGATCCATCTAAAAGTACTGGCTGTATAGTGAATGGTACAATGAAGTAAATATAATTTTTCAAGAAAATTGTTTTTGGTTATAATAAAGGTTTTAGACTCTTGTCTGGATTTGTTGGAAACTATTATCATTCAAATTCAAGATTTAGTAATGAGGTTGATTACTCAAATATTCTTTTAACTGTTAAAGTTGCACTGTTTATAGGATGCATCGTAAAAATGGACAATTTGCCTCTTTAAAAGAAGGTGAAAAGTCATCTGCTGGCAATACTGATTCAGGGGACAGTGCTGTTCATCCTGAACCTACGTAAGTATGGACCTTGTACCTTACTTCTGACAGTTCATATCAGCAACATATTTGTTGAGAATCAGTTGCTCTGTGAATTGTCTGCTTTATGCTGTGCTTTGTGCTTTTGTAGTTGAGGCCAAGGACCTTGAGACTGAATTTCTTCCACATTTAATTTGTGTAACAATGGCTGTTATTGCATGGAGGATTTCATTTAGAAATATGAGGATTGTTCATGTGGAAAGCACCTCTACCGCTAACCTTATGGCTATGGGTTCGAGACTTAAAGTCAGCTTGCTAACAAATCAAAAGGCAAAAACAAAAAACAGTAGCAAACCTATGACACAATGATTTATTTTGCTTCATATTCAGCTTACTTGCCCTTCTGTCTCTTTACATCACTTGGCTTATTTACAATTCTGCATTCATATTTGGCTTACTATTCTGCAATCTCTCCCTTTTTCTTTTTTTGGGTTAAATTATTGAAATTTTTATTACTACAATCCCCTATTGTATCTTAAATTGCATCAACATAATGTAGAATAACATGATTGTACCAAAAAGCTAGCAAAATAAGACATCTTTCTTTAAGGCTATGTAAATTTCTACTATTCTGCAGCCTCTTTATGTTATTGGATTAGGATCTTACTTTTTCTTTTTCCTCTTATAATCTGCATTTACTTCCCTTGAACTTACAGACTAAGAAGATGTCACCACTGTGGTACCAATGAAAGTGAGACCCCTGCAATGCGGCGGGGCCCATCAGGCCCTAGAACCCTCTGCAATGCTTGTGGGCTTATGTGGGCAAACAAGGTATTGCGCAGTTGGTCTGCCTGTTCATTCTGTTTCCCCCACCCCCGAAAAAACATTAAACCCAAAAAAAAGACCCTCTCAAACACGCATGTCTTATGCTTTGCTGACATTCAGTTGATGATCAAGAACTGGTTCCTCTGCCTGTCAAGCAAATGATGCAATTACATTGATTTCTAGTCTTGGCTTAGGTTCTCAGGGACAACAATCAACGTCAATGACCAGATTATTGGGTTAAGAGTTGACCTAATGATTTAGATCTTGCTTTCTTTTTAATGGCACTGCCAGTTTAGTCTTATGGCAAACACTATAAAGGCTTATTTAGTTTGTTGCTGTCAAAATAATGGATTGCAAGTTAGGCATGTCCTTTACATGGTTTATGTTGATCTTCTATTCTTGGATATGATTCAAACATTGAAGTGTGTGCTGATCTTTCTAGATGCTCACAGTAAATGTGTTGATGATTCTTATTTATTTGTTTACTTTCAATTTTATTACCCATCTGTTTGCTCTTGTGACTTGTTTTTTTATTCACCTTTTGTTTTTGTCCATTTCTAGGGTATGTTAAGAGATATTACAAAGGGAGGGAGATTTGGACCCTCTGACAAAAGCGAGCCAGTAAGTAATTCGTGAACAAATGGCACATCCCTCTTAACTGTCTTACAGAACCGGTTTTATGTACGTTGTCAATGATAGACTATTTGAGGATCAATACTTATGTAACATGCTGTGATGAAGCATCAATATGGAAGTACCCTCTTCTTCCCTCCCTCTTTAACAAAAGGGTAGGAAAAAGAAATTAAAGAACAAGCATGTAGTGATGCTCTCTTAAGATGAAGATTCCTACATGAGATCTCTTAAGCTGCGCAGGAAAGGCCCAAAGCCAAACAAGCATGTAGTGGTGCTCTCTTAAGATGAAGATTCCTACATGAGATCTTTCTCTGAATTATTAAATCATTCTTTTCCCTCGAAGCAAAGTCTCCTGCCATATCTTTTATTGAATTACCAAATTAGTCCCTCTTGCACATGATCCAAAAATTTCTGACGTGACATTGTTTACTTATAAATCTTAAATGTTTGTACTTTTACCTCTAATCTATGAAGAGTTTGCGAGGCTGTAGTTTGTTGTTCAACTTTGTAGCGCTGATTTTACTTTTGTCATGTAGGGAACACTTGATATCAAGCTGTCTACCATTGCACCTGAGAACTCTTATCTAAAGCAACATCAAGAGGTAATCTTTTTTAAGCGGTATCTATCCGAAACTATTATCTAGGTATCACGCAGAGACAGTAGTTTGCATGCAGTTCTCTTGGAACTATAGTAATTAATAGATGCCTAAATTGCCCACACATAATTGTATGACTATTCCTCCCTTCTTTTCCGTTGAGGTCCAGTTTTGGAGTCTTGATGAGTTGGAAAATACACTTAATTTCCACATTCGGATTGGAAATTTGGGCATTTGAAAATTTCCTTGCATGTCCCTCTTCAATTTTTTTTTCTTTTTGGTTTAACCGTCTTTCATTGGCTTGAGCAGGGAAGTTCAGGAGAGACAAAACTTACGGAGGAAAATCCTTCAGTTACAACTTTTGAGCTGGTAGTCATATTTGAAGTATTTTTGGTTTATATTGATGGCTCTCTGAAATTGTTTGTTCTATCATGTTAATCCCTGACCTGAAAGCTCAAGTGATGTTGTCATCACACGGATACCTCTTGTTTCCCTTGAAAGGACTGAGTCGTCTAAATGAGGATTCCCATCTAGGAAATTAAATGCAGGTATATGAGGTACTTATAATTATACGTAACCAACTTTGGGGTAGATAAGGAGTTCATTAAGAGTTATTTCTACAAAAAAAAAAAAAGGAAAAAAAAAAGAAGAGAGGAGTAAGTTCGCCGGGATTGGTTTTCTCTTTTTGTTTTTGAGCTCAGTCCCATTATGTGCAAACCCTTTTGGATTGTTGGACATGTACACTTTGTTTGGATGGTTGTTATGTATTGTGTCATAATATATTGTGTTGTATTGTATTGTATCATACTGTATTGTTCTAATGACTACAATGTTTGGATAGATTGTATTGTTCTTAGTTGTTATATAATGTCATACATTCATAATTTGAATGATAAACCTATAATAAACTGTAGGGTATGTGGCAAATATACCATGAAAAGATAGTGTAAATGATAAAGTAGAATTATTAAATAAATAAATAAAATAAAAAATGAGAAGAAGATATTAAAGTAACAACACAACCATACCAAATCGGTCGTTACACAAAATGAGTCTTTTCATTGTTACTTAACGATGGAATTAACGATATGATACAATGAAATTTAAGTAACAGTCAAAACAAACATTGTATTTTAACTAACAATACAATACAATATAATGGGTAACAACCATCCAAACAAGGGTTTAGTGTGGGATAGAGGAGGGAAAGAAACTAACAGCATGCCTTTAAAGTAGTGGAAATCTCTATTTGAAAGATCACAGTTGTTTACTTTTTTATTCCTTTTGGATACATTTGTGAAGTAACTCTTTTTTATTCATCAATGTATAGAATGCATGGCTTGTGATTTTGGATGCTTTGATCCTTGTGTAACTATATAATGCATCTCTCTTTGGACGATCTCCAAATGCCTTCTATATGGTGACTTTGATTTGTTAGAAAAAAAGAATTTGTTGTTTGCTCCCACATACATAGATTTCTAATAGTGCTGAAAGGCTGGTGATATCTTTTAACGCAGGATAGGCAAGAAGCTGCAGATAACTTTGCTGATAGTTCTCCTGTTGGTATTGGAAATTCTTCAGTTAACATTGATGAAGAGGTAACTTCCAAAAAATCTTGGATGTTTCTCAGTTTTAACTTTCTTTTTTCCTTTTTCCTATTTTCATTGTTTAGCCGATGATTTTGTTAGTCAGCTATGTTGCTCCTCTGTTCTCTGTGGTATGAGTGAATTTCTTCAGCACCTTTTTACCTCCACCACCCCCAGTCCAAACAACGGATAAAATGGTTAAGACTTGGACGGTTTAATACATTTTTTGGGTTCTTTTCAATAGGAATTGTTCTCGGGATGTTGGATTGTTATTTGTCATCCATGAACAAGATCGATGACACAACCCGTTTGTCCATTTCATTCAAAAGTTCTTAAAATATTTGGAGATTATTTCAAAGTGTTTGTTTCTTAAATTGGCCCATCATTTTCAACTTCAAACTTGATATATAAAGTTTGAGAAATGAGTTTTAGGAGTTCTTTCAAGTTCCGCTCACAACATTAAACTTTGTTTTCATGTCCAAACACAAGTTGAGCTTCCAAATACCTTTTTTTTAACTTTACTTGGAGTGCTGTATTCTTTTCAAATATCAATGAGTCCATTTCTAAATGCCTGCTAAATCTTTCAAAAGCTTCACTTACCTAGCCTTTTGGTTCAGCAGGATAATCTGGACGAACTTGCAAATGCTTCTGGAACTGAATTTGAGATTCCTGCAAACTTCGATGAACAGGTCTGTCGGAGACTTCTTAAATTGGTATACTCCAGTAAATTTGTGGTTTCATTAGTGAATCTGAACATTATCTGTTTGTATTTACAGATTGGCATTGATTCGTCGCATATGGTTGTTCACTGGCCTGCGACATGACATACATTATTTCAAGTTTAGTCAGAGCATGAAGATTCCAATCAATACTAGGTGGTGTTATATTAGAAGTTGTGAAGCATCTGTCAATATTATAGCCAAACCTCGCTTATGTAAGTTAGAAGCTGGTACTATAGGAGGTACTGCATATTTGTATATACTTTGGTTGATACATGTCAAGAGAATTTTTCTTGAGTTGCTTAGTTTGGATCATTTCACCAAATTTTATAATTCCCTTTTATAAGCAGTTTCATTTATCACTATTTGATACCAACTAGAAAATTATTTTTTCGAGATATTTTGGTGACCTTCAACAAACAAATCTGAGAAGTGTTTTTTCCTCATTTTTAATGTGTTTTGTCTTAGCCTTTACTCTACATTGAAATTTAAGAAATTAAAAGACTCAAATCTAATGATTAATGATCAACCATTGGATCTTATGATCTCGCAGAATATAGAAAGTAGAATGCTTTTGATACGGTTTAAAAACTACTCTCCCTGTCGAACTTTATTTGTTCCCGTTGACTTGACACACAGATTAAAAAAAAATAAATGACAAGATAATTTTACTAAATTATGATAGAAAAATGTGATAGAAAAATAATTATAATTAATGATAAGGACAAATTAGGAACTAAATATAAAATTATTTCTTAATTTCATAAAATAAATAAGTATTGTTGAATATTCCAAAATAATATAGTAAAGATGAACGAAGGGAGTAATAAGGTTGTATGACTTATGGAATGTTGATGTTCCATAAGTAAATTGTTATTAGAATTAGAGCCACGTTCTATCCAGGTTGAAAAGATACTTGCATAATTCAAAGTCCACCAATGTGACGCGCGAGCTAATCCAATCTTATTGGGTTTGATTATTTCTAATGCACAATTATTTAGTAGAAGGCTTACAGAGAAGTATTTATTCCTTCTGGCTTAAATAAATTGAATTTTTGAGATTTTTTTTAATGATCAAAATAGTTGAATTGTTCAAAATTCAAAAAGAATGTTTAAAACTTTATTCATATTTGTCATTTCATTTATTGAAGTTTTATATTTTCTTGAAGTTACACTATATATTTATGATTTCACAAAGGACAATAGTAGAAAATATGATGTAAATTTTATCTTTGAATGTTTTTCTTGATACGTGTACATTACCTTACAAATTCAATTAATATGGGACAAAAAGAGTATTATACCGTAAACAGCAAGGCAAGGACTAGTATACTAAAAATGGTGAAATCCACCTTTTAAATTTCATAATTTTGACACACAAGCTTTTCAGGTATCGGAAGTATTAATATTCAAATTACAACATCTGAAGAGGAGCATCGTTAAACTGTCTGCGCTTCTTTCAATTGTGAAGTAACAGTTAGTCAATGTAACTTTCGACGCTCATCATGGGTCATCCGGAAACGATCGCGCTATGTTTTTAAACATAGGGGTCAGACTACGTACATCCGACCTCCTCTTACCCCGCAATGAGTGGGAGCCTTTGAGGCATTGGGGTAATGTTGTTGTTGAAGAGGAGCATCGTTGTGCAGAAAATGACACCCTATGAATTTCCCAAATAAGAGTGATGATATCTCCCTATGAATTATTGCATTTGGCCAAATTGAGAACGCAAAAGAAGGATCAGACTCAAAAATTGGCGGCTAGATGATACAATTGCCAATTATCATTACCAAATGGCAACAGAACTAGCCTCATCCTACAAAGATTACCATACCAAATGGCAACAGAACTAGCCTCATCCTATAAAGATAAAAATTCCCTACTAATTTTCTTCGTACAGCTTCAACGAACAACGAATTTATAGTTGACGAAATAAATAGAAAAAATATGTGGGTAAAAGCGAAGAGCGATCAGCTTAGCAAAACATCGCCCATGACAAAGAATAGTAGCACCTCTACTGCACCAGAGATGGTTTGCGATGATGGTGGAAAGAGAGAATAAATTCACTCATGAATGGTCAACTCCTGCATCTTTTGAGTCTCCTATGCACCTACTGTTGGATAAATACCACTATTATGTCCACCACCGTTTGAATCTGCACCACCATACATTGGTAACTGTATCTCACCTGAATGGGATGCATTACGCAATCTTGTAGAGCTCCTAGGAGAACTGCTGTATGAATCAGTTGAGCCACTGCTTGTAGTGTACATTGATGATGTTGGGAGCCCATGAATCTTTGGAAGGCCTGTCTTATCAGTACCCAAGCTATAACCCCTTTCAACAGTCTCAGCATCAAGCGGTAACTCCTCCAATGTCTGCAAAACCAGAAAACATTAGTTCCAACTGAACAGTACTCCGTAAAAAAAGTCATTATAAGCCAAGGAAACCTAGAGAATGATGACAAACAGAACATCTTTTTTTTTATTTGATTTGCAACGCGTGTCCGAGTCTCTTAGAGCCCCGACTACTCCCAGCGGTGCACAGGCCCTCGGCAAGGAGTTTCTCGCAAGTGTACCATGGTTAATTCAGGTTTTACCCAGTCCGATGACCCTCAAAAATTGTTTGCACCCTGTGGGTTTCAATCTTGATACCTTGAAAGGGAGCAAACCTTAAGGCTAAGTCTATTACCACCAGCCAACCCATGAGGGTTAACAAACAGAACATGTTAAAGAATTGGAACCACTAGGATATAATTACAGATGGTTTCACAAGGAGTTCAATGGCAATCAGAATATTTGGCTGAACTAATTTCACGAGGTGTACATTGAAATGAGAAAAAGGCAAAGCAGATGACGAGTTAATGTTGTCATACTTCTTCCCAACTTAAACAAACTTTTCTTCTTACTTCCTAAAAAAAGTCTAAAATAAGAGTATAGTTATCAAAACCATAAACATTCTATCATAAAGCTTAGAGAGCCTTGAAATGTAATACACGCAAAAATATAGTGTGAAAATGGTGGCGGTTTGACCTTGAAAGCTTGCTGAAGAACACGAAGTGTCTCACGTGTACGCTTTCTCTTCATGGCTATCTCATCAGGTTCTTGCAACATTTCTTCGAGGAGGTTTTCTCTGCAACAAATAGCAAGCACCAAAGATAAGAACGAGTACATGCAAAATGTGTAGCATTTGAATTGGCTAAGCTGCCAGGCACTAGAACCAACACACAAACACATAAGCATGTAAAAAACCATGCAAACGAAGGATCAATTAGTCACTATCCAGTAAAGTGTCTTGATGAAGAAGAAATTCCACTTCCAATACCTGTAAAGTTTCTTGATAAACACATTGTGAAGATCTCTTTTGGTGTGATTTACCTGGAGAAAGATCAACACAATTTGGTCAACCAAAAAGAAATCTGAATCGAAAATAAAGATCACATAAGCATTCTTACTCAGAACTGAAAACACAACACACAGAGTCTAAATAAAGCTAACAGACACCAGATACTGTTTCCCTCATATTGGCTAATTTAGACAAATTGTATCAACAAAATGTAGTCAAAGTTCCCCCAGATAAAATAAAGTAGTTCACAATTTTCACAGAATCAGCAATTGAAAGAATACCTGAATGGAACTGGACCGATCGATACTATGACACAACATAAAGTTAGCTGAAGTTAGAATAGAGAAAGTTACGCTCACCGGATTAAAAAAATTAGCCTCTTAACTGTTGGCAGAAAACCAGAACAGTACCACTAATCCCCGAAAACCAAAACAGTACCACTAATCCCCTGTGCTTTTAGAATATAATAGAAAGCAGATTACTGTGTTTGTTTTATCCATTCTGCCCCCAGGTTATCTGAACTCCCATGTTGGTATATTACTACTTATTCTAGGGTTAGTGTCTTCCAATGCGAAAAATCTGCTTCAGAGAACATCAAAAAGGGGAAATAAAAGAATGCAACAAGATGAGCAGAACTTCTATCTAGTGTTATCAAAGACGCGCTCAAGCCCTGAAGCGAGGCTCAAAACGTGTTGAGCACTTCGCCTCGCTTAATGTGCCTTTCAATGCCATCATCAAGGTTATAATGCATACTTTCCTTGCCAATGTACCTCTTCTGAAGAGACGACACTAAACAATTGATATTTCAGTACATCGTTATAATTTTTCAATTTCTCTGTTCATGTATTTGTCATTCATGCTTATAAATTATTAGTCTTGGACTAAACATATATATTTGTATTTTTTTCCTCCCTTTGCGCCTTTTTTTTATTAGAGCCCACACGTTATCTATGCTTTGCGCTTAAAGCCCCAATGGACCTTACCGCTTTTTTTGCACTTTCTGTTTTTGACAACACTGCATCTATCATCATTTAATCAGAACATAGAAACTGCTAGAAGAGTAGATCTAGGAATCCTCAAAAGACTGCTGCTAGATGGAAACAAAGAACCCCTAAGCATAGGTCCATTGAAAGGCCATTCACATAGATGTCAAAAACACAAAGCATGAAATAAGTGGAGGACCAAGTCATTGCGATTCAGAATTACCAGAAAATGCATGATTGCTTTAGGTACTGAGTCTTCAATGTTCTTCCTGACAACGTCATAGTAAGACCGCAGTAATAGTTTTGTAACGGCAATTTCCATAGTCTCCTGATCTGAATGAGTTTCTGAAGGCCTCAAGACGCTTGGAGGCTTTAAGCAAAACATATAGAGATGTCATATTTAATTTCATCACCAACCTTATCTGTAAAGAAATCATACAGCACAGAGGGCCTTCAAAATTCTTACCTCTCTCAAGTGGATCATTGAGAAAGCATGATCCATGCTCTGTACAGGCTCACTGAATGGCTTACTAATAAAATTGTCTTTAACAGATTGACGATTGTCTGAGCCACCAAATATTGATGATATACCCCAACTTGAACCAACATTTGATCCTAAATGAAGAAACATGTCAGCATTGGCTTGGCAATAAGACCCAGCAAAAAAATATTTTTTAAAGATTATATGGAGAAAGGAAATATGAATTCATAATAACCAGCAACAGAAAGGTTCATGGTGTTTTTTGAGCTAAAGAGTACCATAAGTTACATGAGGAAGGACTTTTTCATCAAGCCACATTTGCAAATGGCTAATCCTTGTATACAATACTCATTCCTTCTTGTCAATAAGATATTTCTGACTTGTCAAATAACTAATAACTCATGTATGTTCAAGTAACAAAAATATGGCATAAAGGAACACAACATGTATCACCAGATGAAAACACACCTGATGCTGTTGTTTTCTCGACCTCTGGTGCAGGCCGAACAACCTGTTCCCAGTCCAAAAGGAACACTAATCAATGCAAGTACTTAAGTTTCTTAGTACTTGAAATATGAAAGCTGTGTGATGTTAATCAGGGAGTCGATGAAAAAAAATAACTTGGATATGATATAGCAGAAAAGGGCAACCTGATCAGGGACAAAACCACCAACTGATCTTGCAAGGATAGCACGTGATTTTAGACTTCTTTCAGAGGTTGGTGCTTTTTCTAAATCTACACCATCCTGAGTAGCAATAAACAAATAAACAATTACTATCAGTATGATATATTTTGCAAAACCACTTGCAAAAGACTGTGAGCAACAACTGTAAATTTTACTTTCTGCCTTGGATTAGGCGCAGCAATCCTAGAGGACTTGACCTGCTGTAATGCCATCTCATGAGCTTTAGTCCCACCAATAAAATTTGGATGTGAAGTATTTATGTAATCCATCTGCAACCGAAAAAATAATTAAGTTGAACAATATACAAACTTAAAGAGCAAAAGATTCATACTAATTTTAGCGATTTGCTAAAGCAATTCACAAACTTTTACAGCAAGATGCTTTTGAGAACAATCAAATGAGCTATTTTTATCTGAGATATCAGGTGAGCATAGAACCTGAAACCATCAGTTAACTACACTGCAGAACAATACAATAATCGCAAAATTTGATTGTGATATGTACGGAAGAATGGATTCAAATTCTTGCTTAGGATTTCAAAATAGTTGACAGTTATCGACACTCAACAAACTTGATCATCAAAGTCTATTTTATTAGGTATAAGCAAAACTAAATAAAACACCCAACATTTTGACATACCTCCATCTCAATAAGGTGCCCAATCATTACTTCTGAAGGTCCCAGTCCTTCACGTAAAAAATTTCCAATAACCTCATCCATGCGTTTTCTCAAAACTGGAAACCGTTGCAACTCATTGACCATACAACGATGGCTCATCTGTGAAGGAATCATTCAAGTTAGAACAGCAACAACAACAACAACATACCCAGTGAAATAGAACAGCAATTATAAGAATGCATAACCAGAATAAAAAGGTTGTCAACATTGGCCTACTTTAACCAGCTCATCATATATAAATCTTGCACACTGAAAACTCGGGTCCATTAAACGTGCTATTTGCCTTCGGATGAGAACTTCAAATGGGACCTGCATATATACAATAATTAAGATGCAACCAACCAATCGTCATAAATACCACAGGAAGTATTCGAGAAACCGTTCAACTTTTGGCTCAAAAGCAAAGAACAGGTTAATCCTTTGGAATTACTTCTGGCACAAATAATGCAGATTTGGCACCCGTTGCATTTTGAATGGCAGTTCGGATGTCATCATCGGTTAAATCTTCACAAGGATCAACTTCCTGCGGGAGAAAGAGAAATCTGATGAAATTTGATAAGCAACTGAACCTAGGATAAACATTCCAATTATACACATCAACATACAAATTGTCGTCATCAACATTTTTTGCGGCAGATGTAGAATACTTGTATGTGAAACCTTAGAGTTAACAATTGTGGTTTATCGACAGAAGGAGATGGTCGATAAAAGACTTTTCAAAATGGAAGATATATTTTGACTATTCGACTATGTATGTGGATGAAAACCAACTTAAGTGCACAATAGATGAATATTAATTATGGATTGTACATGTGCACCACAACCTTAGCAACAATCTATGAAGACCATGCTGATAAAATATTTATTGCCCAATAAAAGCACTATAAGCCATTGAGAGTTGGCCAGGCCAACGAAAGCATACATACAAGCTATCTATTGACAAAAATGGCAGCAATGCCATTTGTCTGCAAACATTAGCAAGTCTATAGATGAACTTCAATTCTCCAAGCAAGAAAAGAATAAAATAGACATTGCAAAAGAATTTTTTTTTTTTTTGGATGACTGGTGTCAGGGCTAGCTTTCGCACACCTTGACTAATTCCACTAGATACCTCCCACCGGCCACCGGCAATAGGTACTAAAAAAATAAAACTAAATTAATGTGATTACAACTTTCACCACCAAAAACAAAGCTAACATGAAAGAAGTAGACCTCCAAACTCTTCACAAATATATTCTGAAAAATGTAATGAATTCTTGCTCCACCAGATAGCTCAGAAGTTGACATTTCTTCATTTTTGCCTTCTATCATTGAAGAGAATGCTGCTCTCGACCCAAAGAAAAAAACAAAACGAAAAAGACAGACACTGGTAATGAGGTTAGGAAGGGTAAATGGTCAATTAATATGATATTTTATACTAGAAAGCAACATCAGATAAAGGAGATAGAATCCAGTAAAGGACTACTACTAACTATTGCAAGGTTTAGCCACATTACCTTCACAGTATTTGGAAAGAATGTTCAGAAGGAGAGCACCCATACCAGCCTAGATTCAGGGGATTAGCACAACGATGTCAATAAATAGTTCAGAAACAATAGCTGAATAAACTACAGCAAACCTAGCAGAAAGGAACAAAACAGGACTCAACAAATGGTAGTACTATGACAAGCTCTCCAGAACTTCAGCCCAGTGCTTAGTAAAGCAAAGGGAAGACAAAAGAAATTACCTTTGACTCTGTGATCTCCCCATAGCTAGCATGCTCCTTTGCGACAGCCACAAGTCCAGCACTAATGCGTGATTTCAATCCTGGAAGAAGTTTTTTGATGTGTTGTACCAAAATCTGCATTTAACAAGAAGTTCAAGTTAATATCTGATTTGAAAGCAACAAGATGTCCCATACCACAACTGGAAAGCAAACAGCATGCATGGAAAATTTGCATGTTCTTTGGAATAGGACAATGGCTGGGATTGGGGTGAAGGTGGGTGATAACCAATCATCTACTTGATGTGGAAAACAAGAAGAAGACAACAGGTGTCTGTTACAGAAAATGCAAGTAAAAGAAAAAGGTGCAACCCTAACCGGAAAGATACCATTAACACTTCATTAGAGAAAATAACCCCAGAAATGAGTATAAATCACAAGGAAGACATGACTCTCATCCAATAAACAGCAAGGTATATATTAGGAGACCAGATTGACACATATGGAACATGACACTAGAATTTTTCATACAGAAAGAGCGTCCAGATTATGATGTTTATTATCAAGAAGTAATGAACTGCTTGGTACGTTCAGATTATGATGTTTATAATCAAGAAGTAATAAATGCTTGGTGAATCCCTAATCACATATGCTGGAAACCCAAAAAGAAGAGTATAACATAGACCACTACATGTATAAGTGTTGTTTGTGCTGTGCTTCACTTGTGCCATAACATGGTTACTGTAAAGAAAAACTTTCTTCTACAACCACCAGTGACAAGGTAAGCATGTAGTATTTCTCAAAACACAGCCTTTAGCTGCATTTTCTTTTTTGAATTCAACATGTCAAGAACATTTTAAAACTCAAAAATAACTTTAGAGGATGAAAATTTTAAGTTATTACTTGATGTGGAGGTATTTTGAAAATGACTGAAAAATAATAAAATATTGGTTCACATATTTTACAAATAATCAGTCCTAACAAGCATGCAATGTGAGTTTTGCCAATTCAGTCCAAACAGCACTTACCTGGTTCAACTTTTTTGCCAATTGAGGTACACCACAGCGATCAGCAAGATCACTATACACCTTCAAGGATAAGTAGATAAAACAGAAGATTGTTAATTGATATAGACAAGAAATCAACTAAAAAGGAGATGGTAGAAAACATACAGGACGACTGCGGAAGAACTTCTCCTCAGCAACAAGTGCATCCTTAATGCTCCGGTTCATCATAATATCCTGTTTTGCATAATTTAGCTATAGTATTGAAGACTTATAAAGCAAGTATATATGAGTATTTATGAATATATGCACAGAGATACTATTGCTCATATGTAGCACATAGTTATCTTGTTACCCTATACTTTTCTCTCTGATGAACAAAATCTTTACCTTAACCTTCTATATATGAATAAATCTAGACTACTAGAAGCAGTACACAAAGTAGATTTGTTGTATATTATGCACGGCGCTACGATTTTCCACATTTGAATACATTTTTAAGATTTACAAGTTCTTTCCCTACTGTAAAGTTGCATTGGATCTTGACATTCGTTCTGGTCCTCTTCGGGTATTCAATGGCTACACCTTTCTCCTAAGTTGCTCGGACTCGGGTGCGGGTGTTCGATACGGGTGCTGATTGAGGTCGGATCCTTCATGATCTAATTTTTAAGATTCGGGGATATGGATCCATGTATGGATACGCGTGCGGGGATTCGCCTAAAAATAATCAAAATATTTAAAAATAGAGTGATAAAACCTAAATTATGAGATATTACGTGGAGAACTTGAAGAAAATCCATAAGGAGATTAAAGAAGAAGGTGTGTCATAGAAGTTTCTATATGAAAGGTATTCCATTTTCTTCAATTTCACCTTAGCGTTTGTATTGATTATAGAAATCGTTCGAACCGTCCAAACTTTCCCCATCAATTTTGGTCAAAGTACCCGAAACCGCTTGACCAAGTCGGACACGGATCCCACACCCACACCCATGTCGTGTCGACATGGGTGCGGCACCAAAAGTGAAGAGTCCGAGCAACTTAGCCTTTCTCTATTCATTCATCTGTTCTTCAGGACTATAATAGAGCGCTATAATGCCTTAGACTCTTCTCTTTTGGCACAAAAGGAAAGAGTGCAGGAGAGGAATCATAAAGCTTGAACAGTTTATTACCTCTCTGAATCCATCATAGGTTTAATCATAGATGCTTCAAAATACCATTCCTTTCCTTGGATTTTTTTGGTTATGGCATCCTATTAGTGCTTTTAATTATCCTTAAAAATAATTGGTATTATTTAAGGATTCAAAATAAAACATTGGCTTGTGGTATTCAATAAAGATTACCCTGTGTTCAAAAAGAAAATCACACAACAAAATGAAAAGCTAGCGGCCCAATACCAATTTAGCAGCCAAGAGATTTAAAAGGAAACAAGACCTGAGATGTGTCACATGCTTCAGACATGAAGGTAAATATGCAATGTTTCGCACAGTATTTAAAAATAAGTATTGCCAGCATAACAGAATTTCTTGTCTTAAAGAAGCTGTGTTGTGCAAAGATAACCATGAAAAAGGTAAAAACCACATATATCTAAAAGGTATCAACTTAAAATTTAGTAAGACTGTTAAAAACATGCAATTAGATAAACAAAACCACTCCTAGGAAAAGAAAACTAGGTAGAGGTGCTTCTCAGAAACTTAAAGACTGTAGATATACATGAAGAAAGTCAATTTTTCATTTTTGGTTCTACACCCATCACAACATGCCTGATAAGAACAAGAAGCATAAAAAGAAATATGGTAACCTCATATGCAACTAGAAAACATACATATGAATCAAACGAGCAAAACTCAAGAAAAAACAAAAACTCATGAGAGCAACTACTTTCTCCACCAAAAGTGTAGCTGGATGTATTACCTCTTGATTACGATTCACAATACCAACATAACCAAGGCGAAGGGGAATCACTTTTCCAAGTAAAAAGTTGCGAGCATCTGTACCCCTATCCATGATGTCCAACTGCGAAAACAATGGAAATACAACTAATTTTGAAACAATTATCAGAGAAAAGATATAATCAACTCCAGGATGAAATTCTTTTCCTTTCACACTGACCTTTGTGATGACTCCAATGGTTCGATAACCTGCAAGAAGAATCTCTCATATGAGAAAGCACCTAAACAACTAAACTCCCTAGCATAGAATATATTGTTGCAACATACCATCAGGGTCAGCATTCCCAGCAATCTGAAGAGCATCTGAGTTGGCTAAGTCAGAATTAGCTGGTGTTACAGCCAATATTAAGCAGCTTGGGAGCTTAATATATGACATGATCATTGTTCTGATCCGAGCTTCAATATCAGAAGGTTGATCTCCAACAGGCACCTTTGTTATGCCAGGCAAATCCACTAGAGTAATATCAAGAACATTCGGTGAGAAAATTTTCAACCGTATCTGCTTGTCCGAGACACCTTTATTTCCTCCTGCTTCCCTTTCTGTCTCCGCCTAATGCCAATGATGAAAAATTGGCAGTTAGAAAAGCGAGAGATATATTAAAATTTCAAGTAGAAGAGATCAAATGATCAATAACTGAAATTGCACAATGTTGAGTGTCACTCCATCCTGAAATTGTTGCTACTAGAAGTTACTACGCATATATTTCCAAAATCCACGATCAGTCTAATAATATCTCTTTGTTCCTCTGGCTTTGATCTGCAATTTGGAGGGAGAGAAATACAAGGGCTTTTGAAGGGGAAGAAATGAGTTTTGAGAAGTTGAGTAGTAGTCTTTGGTCCCTTATTTATTTTTATCTTTGGTGCATCCATGTAGGTCCAGGATGTATAGGAAATTGGGTAACTTCTGTAGAGAACTGTAACATCCCAAGTCATTTTAGCAAAAAGTGAGTTGGAATATTAAAAAAGGGCCTAAAACATGTTTAAAAATGGCTTCAGTGGAATTTTTGGCCAAGGGATTCCAAAGATAATTTTTTGAGGCAAAGCTGCAAAACAAAAGAGTGCGCGACAAGTCCACGTCCCGGACCCACCCCACCACAGTTCAATTTTTTTCACTAGGAAAATTTATAAGGAAAATGAACTAGGATGGAACAAATTCGCATCGTGGACTTGCTTCACTACGGTACCCAATTTTCAGTTTTAAGCGCGCGCATTCCCATCATTTCTCCACCCAACCTAGACTAGACCCCATCGTTCTGAGACTATTTTTGTCCTAATAATAGAAGCGTACAACCATTCTTTCTCAAAAACACATATTTCAGAAGAACAGGGGTTAGGGAGAAAAGGAGAGAGCTAGATTTGAGAAAGATCCCTCCAATTCCCAATGAAATCTTTGCACTACAGGTATGTAAGGTTTCCCAAAAGTTGTTTTAAGTCCGTTTCAATATGTATTGACTAGCAATTTCCAACCAATGTAAATTATGAGTTGAGTTCAATCTCTCTTCTTCGTTTTGAGTAAATTCCTTTAAATTATTTACATATGCTATTTATTTGAAGTGGATTTTGTATTACACACTCTATTGTCAAACTAAGTTATGAATGTCACGACATCATATTGCATTTATTTAAAACTCTAAAGAATTTATGTAAAGCTATCAAGTCTAAGGTGTGAGTTGGATTAAAGAAGTGTCTTGAGTTGTAATTTCAACATGAGTTATACAAGTAGCCTAATGTCTATATTTTGAGCATGCATACGAGTACCCCTAAATAGTGATTTTAAAATTTCAGTTGAGTTACAAACTACTGCTTTATGTATCCACTAAATTGAGACTTTACTCATTTAAAGAGAGGTGACAAGTTAAGAAAAGCTAAAGTTGGACCAAGTCTCCAAAGATTGAGCAAGTATTTGAGAAAATTTACTTTTATGTTATGAGCATATAAATAACATTTTTGGGAGTAGTATTTAGCACCGATATAGGTAAGAGTAATAACAATTTGAACTCATAACTTACGTAGCCAGCATAGGATAGGATCATGCCAAACTAGTACGACTCCTCATATACAACTTAGATAGACAAGTTAGATGAATCCACCCTGGTAAGGTTTTGGATGGCTCTAGCAATGTGGGTCAGACGTTGTATCATCACAATGCCCGTTGATGGTTGTTGGTTAGAGAAATTCCCCAAGTTGAAAGTATACTATTTTCATGTATCTTGAGTTGCATTTAGTTATGCATTTAAAACCATATGTTTCATTTATACTGCATTATTTCTGTCACTGAGTTAATTCTGAGTTAAGCCTATGAGTTGAGCATTTTTATCCCGTGACCATTTTACATACTCGTAGATTCCACATACTGACATCGTTTTGGCCTGCGTCATTTTACGATGCAAACACAGGTGATACAGATCCTCCCCGAGCACCCCATTGATGATCCAGCTTTCCCGAGTTGCTATTGGTGAGGCCTCATTGTAGTTCGAGACACCTTATGTCTTTACTTTCTTTGGATTACTATTTTATTTCAGTTATGATAGCCGTGTGCCTATCACGGTGCTTGTTTTAGAGTCAAACCTTAGAGGCTTCATAGACTAGCTATCATGGTATTTTGTTTCAAAGTCAGACCTTAAAAGGCTTCATAGACTAGGTGAACAACATTACATCTTTTTTATTGTCTTCGAACAGCTTTGGTTCACATATAATCATTTAAAAACTTTAGCAGTGTTATGGATATTGTGCCTGATTCGAGCCATTCCTTATATATAAGCCTTCCACCAAGTGAAGTAGCCAAGCCAAGTGGCTCACTTGGGGCCAGAAATGATATTCGGGTGCTGGCCCGGCCAGGGTAAGATTCAAGGTGTGACAAGAACCATGCCATTTGTAGGTTCTTTACTTTTTGGTATACTTCTAGTATACAGCCGATTTTGCCCTTTGTGATTCATGAAATTGTTTTCCTGATTAAAAAAAAACTATCCATCTTTAACCAAAACTGATGCACAGACAGCCAATAATCTTTTAGTCAGAACTACTGTTTCTAATAGCTCATGTCAGGGAAACACTATCTTCAGAATACAGCTTACCGTACAGATATTGTATATACTGCAATAGGAGTAAAGCATTGTCCCTTTGAAAGATATATTCACGTCAGTATTTCAACTAAATATTGCCATGACCAAAGTAGATCCTATGCAAAGGAAAGAAGAGTGTCCATATGTAATCACTGAATTAGTGACAGAAGAGTACAAATGAGATGCCAATACACCGTCTAACAATGTAAGATAAGTGATTCTCAGGACCCGTGTACAATAATATCATCATAACTAGCATGACAATTTAAACAATATGCGTACACCCATGAAACAAAGGAGTGAGTGATGGATCAACCAATCAATGGATTGAATAGAGTGGAAGGACACAGAGGGGCTGATCAACTTCAACTACTTTTTGACCGAGGCATAGTTGAAACACTTAGCAGTTTAGTCTATTTCATAAAAAGAAATACTTAATAATTTAGTCTCTTAAGGAAAAATTGGGTATTATCACAGGTGAAAGATAAATGAACTAGTTTTTTACTGAGGTGCAGATGCAATACTTAATAATTTAGTCAAATTCATAAAAAAAAAATACTTAATAATAGTCCTTTAAGGAAAATTAGGTGTTTTCTACAACCGAATAGATAAATGAACTCGTAAAAAAGAGCTGAAAGAGTGTGTTAACTAGATTCGTAACTTTAACATTATTTAAACGTGAAATAGTGTTCCGGAAGGACAGGGGTTAATGAGAGCTCGAGCCTTAGAATAAACTTTTCATCTTCTAATAATCACTGATCAAAATCCTGCAAAGAAGATTCGGTAAACCAGTACGCCAAATGATAGACAGGATTCAAACACATTTTTCTTTCGCATTGTTACTTCCATTGATAGTTATATAACCTACTGCATAGGCTGGTTCAGTGTATGAGGTTAGTTTGGAGTTAAAGCTCGAAACAGAATATATGCTGTTCAATAAAAATAACTACTTTCCTATTGGAACATGCATACACATGCTAAGATTACTAGTAATAAAATTACATTCATTGCAGTGCACCCAGTTTAAATCCATTGACTCTAAATTCAAGAAATCTATTACAACTCAAGAAATACCTGAATCTCCCGACGAATTTCATTGAAATCATAGAAACGTTTCCCAGGGAGGTGCAAGAACTCTCCCCATTCTTCATCAGTACCGTCAGGATTACGCTTAGTTTGAAGGAGCTGTAGAACAAGAGGTCGCCTAGTACATATATCAGAACCTCTAGGCAAGAAATCACGACCTACAAGCGCCTCAAGCACACTTGATTTACCACTACTTTGACTCCCTACGACAGCAACCTGCGGCAGCTCAATGGTGGATTGACTTCCTAGCTGTGCGAATATGTCTTGAAGCTTATTCACAATAGGTATCACTGAGTGACCCAATGACGCCACCGCCACCGCCGCCGCATCGGGAGTATTTGACGGTGATGTTTCTTCCGCCATGATAAATGATTGATTTAGAGTTGAACGATCACCGGAGATTGACGGCAGTAAAACCCTAGACGTGGATTTTTTTGGAGGTTTGATTGAGGATTGGGTAGAGAAGAAGAAAAAAGAGAATCTGTCTTACTGGCCAAGAAACAACCCAAAATCGTTACTCATTTTCCCCAATTTTGAATTGGACCAAATCTCATGGAGTATGTTGTTATCATGTCTGAAATATGTGTCTAAAACCTCTTTTTATATTTTTATTTTAGAGAAAAACTAATTAAAACTTGCAAGTTATTAATTTTATCTTGTAATAGCTAATAGTCTTAAAAGCACTCGATTAACTTAACTGAAATATACTTTTCAATTATCACAAATATTAAAAACATTCTTAACTTGGTTTTAGACAAGTGTATTTTGAATTCAGTTAGTCAAATAAAAGACTGTTTTTAATATTATCAATAATTTAGAGATGAAATTAATAATGTATGTCAAATTTAAAAACATTTTTAATACTTTTCCACTTTATTTTATATACTACATTCTAGTATTTATATTTCTAATTTGGTCTCGGGGTGTGCAAAAATCTAACCGACCAATAAACTGAACCAATAAAAATATTAATACAAATTCTCATTATCATTCTTATTAGGTAAACAGAAAATCGAACCATTAAGGACTTAAAAGTGATAAATCAAAAACCGATAAAAATTATTTCATTGGTTTCATATTGATTTAGCATATTTAAAAATTAAAAATCGATAAATCGAACTGATAATGTATAAAATCAAATCGAATCGACCGATGCACACCCCTGATCTTATAAAAAAAAGGTCTTATTTCCGAAAAGGCACCTACTTTCTCCATTTAATATTACATTGTACCTATATTAAAAATAAATATTTATTTTTATGGTAAAATGATTCTCACGTATAATATATTCTTATTGATGATAGTAAAGTAGGTAACACACACGTTTCATTTGATGAAAGTAAGAGGGGCGGCGTGGGGGTAGGGTAGTTTTTTTTTTTTTGAATTTTTGTTTAATAAGTTCAAATTCTTCAATAAACTTAGATTTCAATTTGTCATATGCACTGTGTGTGTCTTTCACATCTATGCAATTTGGAATAACAACTGTTGCAACAAATTTTGAATGATTGCACCAAAAAAGGGCAAAAAGTTAAAAGAGTAAATTTTAAATTGTCATATGCACCGTGCGTGTGTGTTTCACATCTATGCAATTTGGGGATACAGAAATGAGCCAAGTGTTACCTGTTAAATCTTCAATTAGAAAAAGTGATGTTGACTTAATCAACTAACAATAAATTAAAAAACATGAATAATTTAAAAAATTGAGGTGCGAATTAAACTTTTCAATTTATTTTTTAAAAAAGATTTTGCTTCTACTTTTGAATTTTAAATTTAATAATTTCAGCTCCCTACTCTTTTTTACCTTCTCATCTCGATTTTATTTTTTCTTCATCTTTCTCTTCTCTCTAGCTTTCTTTTTCCTTTTTTTTTTAATTTTGTCGAGGTCATCATCAGTATCTTAATTATTACTGTACAATTTTTGAATTGTAAACATTCTATATTTTCAATATTTGTCACTTGGAATTGAGAAGACCATTGTGCTGTAATTGAAAAGACATCTTCAATAGTTTAATGCTAAATTATATAACAATCTAGCTAATACTGCAACTCATAACAAACTAATAAATTAGTACTAATATAGAATAAACAATTAGCTATTAAAAATTGAATTAGTATGTACCCTAAATTAATCATTAAGAACTCTTTCAATATTTTCTTTTGTTGTTTGATATATATATTCATAACAAAAAAAAAACTCACTACCAACGAGCTAAAAATTAGTAAAAATTGAATGAATTAAATTATAACCCACTTCTTAAGCTAAATCATTTCAACCAAATCAACCCACTATTTGACAGCAGTCAACAATTTTGACTCCAAGTGGGCAAAAGTGCCAGAGCCTTTTTGTCTTGAATTCGAAATGTTTGGTCCATTATACACTGTGGCCGAATAGTCAATTGAGAAGCCAAGTTTCATCTCTAGCTGTTTTGGCCTCTCCACCACTCCAAATGTACTAAATTCAGATTATGTTGTATTTGAAAAAAACAAATTGTTGTTGGATTTATTATATGAACTGGTTAAATATTTTTTTTCAAAGACACAATAAAAAAGATACAAAAATTAAGCGATGATAGTTAGTGAAGTCTAAATAATGCAATTTCATTGGCTCTGTCAATTTCAATAGTTAAAAGTTTGATCTTAATTCTTGATGACATCCCAACGATGTCTAAAGTCCAAACTCCATTCATCTAACACCATCTCCTATTTACATTTTTTGACCAATTCCAATAACCTCCAATAAATTGAGAAATCTTCCATCATAATTTACCCTTGAGAAAGCTAATGCATAATTTTTTCCATAGCTCCCTGTCTGGCTCACGCTCTTCAACCTTCGCCTTGGCCACATCAGCAATGCTCTCCTGTGTTACACCAAAGTTAACATAAATTAAGTCAAGCTTTTATAATTGGCATATTAAACTATTTCACATCAAATTTTTAATAGTATAAATCATGCCTTTAGGGGTACAAGATGTAACACATTCTAAACATGTGGCACATTGACTGTTTTAGGACGCGTCATTTAGCACACCTACTAGCAGGTCAGCTATATATATATATTGACAACATCAATAGAACCATTGAAAAGGATATGAACCGATAAATTATCTTATCATACAAGGATTTCGTACTTACAAATTCTAGATAAATCATTTGAGTTCGGGTTGTAAGCATTACTATAGCTATGCCATTAAATCTTTACCAAAAAAGCATTATTTAGTTGATTCTTTTTTAAATATATAGTGATGCTTTAAACTTACCTCAATAAGGTTGAGTTGAAGAAGACGATCAATGAGATGGAGAAGTATGTCTTTGGTGTACTCAGGGTGTCCTTGAATGCCCATGATGTGATCACCATACCTAAACATCTCAATTCCAGTTTTGCTGGACCATGCCATCACCTCTGCCTTTGGTGGAAGCTCGCGGATCTGATTCCAAATCACAACACACCGTTACCTAATTTTGTACTAAACCATTCAATGTTTTTCGATCTGATAGTGTATTGAGACAAACCTCATCGCGATGACATTCAATAACTTGCAAAAATGCAGGTAATTTGAGATTGTTGAATTGCTTGGACATTGATAAATTAACAGTAGTGACACCAATGTCCCATCCAGTAGTGGCTCTCTCTATAGTGCCACCCAATGATCGTCCTAATATCTACAACACATCAAGAAAAGGAATGGGGCTAAGACAATTTAGCAAGAAATCATAAAAATCAAAAATTGCATTACAGTGGCTCTCTATAGTGCCGCCCAATGATCGTCCTAATATCTACAACACATCAAGAAAAGAAATGGGGCTAAGAAATTTAGCAAGAAATCATAAAAATAAAAATTGCATTATGTAATATGCTAAGAATTCCAAAAGTTTACATTATTAACGTTGCAATAATAAGACAAAATAATGAATCTAATACTTTAGGGACTCTAATTTTCTATCGTTGGTTGAATATGTAGGTTGGAATATGTCACCTACAATGTCGGCTATGTGCCACGTACGACACGAGCTTATCTTTTCAGTTAATTATTACTTAATTAATTCTCTCTAGATGTAATTCTTCTGATGAATGGGCAAATCATAAAATAAAGAAGTAGGACATGCTTTTAGATAACACAAAATAAAGATTGGATCTTGAACGGCAAAATAACGAAGTCATTGCCTAATTGTTTTGGCATTTAAAATTATATATATATTGACATTGTAAATTTCTTAAATATTAGGAGTATTGATTAATGTAATTTAGCCAGTTGGTCATTACTTTATATTAGACGTACTATGAAAAATTACATATCGGCAACCATTGTTAGTTAACTTACCATAAGGGTACGAAAAACTTATACTTTCTTTTATTAATTTATTTATTTTGCTTTTTTTTAGTCCGTTTAACGAAAAAGTGTATATATTGCTGATTCTTGTGTGAAAGCTGCAATATTTTTTTTAATAGGACGGCATTTATCATTTTTCAGACTTAACAATACATACCTAGTGATAAAAAGTAGTGACTACGATAAATAAATACAGTAAACAACAGCAGTATATGACGAAAGTGTTGAAACATTTTGAGGACAAACACGTGAATAAGCAAGATTAGCTGACAAAGAATCCAATACCAGCCTCAAACAGCAGAGAAAGAATCCCAAAATATTTGGGTTGTCTATAATTTGGATCCACATTTGAAAGCCTGAGGCCTTTTGGGGACCAAATGATCTAAGATTGGTATATAAAGATACCACCTAATCTGTTCTATCCAAATCCTATGCACTCCAAGCCATAATAGTACCAACGTGTTTTCCAAATTTTCAGTCTCTTTCTGGCATATGGTCCTAAATCTCACTCACAAATCTATTTGCTTTTTGGACCACTATGGTCCTGCCATGTAACAAACTAAGATTTAGATTTTGAAATTTATGAATTTTTAGAAAGATAGCTTGTTGAATTTTAAATAATCTATTATTTTACACCCATTATTAAATATCATGTTAACCCTACTTGCGAAATTTTACTGAATATATTGTTAATGTGGTAAGAACGTGTCAAATCAAACACGAAATAAGTAAAATGGACGGTGGAAGTAGTAATTAAAGAAGAGAATATGGACAAAAAGAAAAACGAAGGCAAAAGGTATCTTTTCAAATTGGTGGTGGGGAGAAGAATTAAGACATCACTTCGTAACAAGAAAATTGCTAATTAAATAACGTTGCCAATTGTACAAACACATTTGCAGACTTTGGCAGATTTCCATATAAATATATTTTTCTCAACTAGCATTAAACAATCAAATAGCACAAAAATAACATTTACCTATATTGAAATTTCCTTTTGTATACAAAAATAATGTAGGTAAGATTCTATAATAAAATGTGAGTTCATTTTATATCTGCATTTAGTTATATAACTTATAAGTATTAATAATTTTTTGAAATTATTTAAAGAATATTTCTGTTGCTTAGTGTATAAATCTAGTGAAAAGCCACGTATGAAACGTAATAGAACAAAGTATTACAAGTGCCTTCGTTATAATTGAAGAAGACAGCAAAACGAAAACTAGAGACACAAATTAAAAGGACAGCTGTAACTAAATGAATTTAAAAAACAGTCGCTCAAAATAAGCATTAAAAAAAGTTAATACTTCCCTTTGAATTTATTTGAGCGAGTTTTACTTGACAAAACTTTTAAATACATAAAATATATAGTAAAATACTCTTTAATTTTATGATTTTTATAAACATATCACGTGAAAATTGTTCTTTTTACACTTGTGTTAAAAGGAAGAAAATATAACAAATAAATCAAAACAGATATAAACTCGTGATGAATTAACAGTTTCAAAATCGAGTTTTCCGGTGAGCAAATTAAAGGAAATACCTGGTGTCCAAAGCAAATTCCCAAAACTTTCTTCTTCATAGAATCAATTTTTTTGAGCAGATTGAGTAACTTGCAGATCCACAAATCATTACCATGAGCGTCATTGCAACTTCCGGTGATCACAAATCCGTCAAATTCTCCGATCTCATCATCGGACGGAAACTCGCCCTGAGCCACGCGGAAAAAGTCCCACGATTCCCCTTCCTCCGCCAGCATTCTCACGAAAACCCCGAAATAACCACCGTATTTCTTCTTCACGTATTCTGAATCCTCTGCACATAATAGAACTGCAAATTTTTTTCCTTCCATTGCTAATTACTTACTGGCTTTTCAGAAGTAAAGAAGAAGAAATCCTCCTAAATCACTGAAATGTATATATATATATATATATATATATATATATATATATATATATATATATGTATACCTATTCTCTCTCTAGTGAAAGGGTGAGAGAGAGAGTGAGATTTCTCTTTTTTGTTTTGCTTATCATGTTATGAAGGAAGAATTAGGAAAACATGTTATTTATATAAGAAAACTCAAAGAGGTGAATAAAATTATTTTATTTGCAATTTAGTCCTTTGATTACCAGTTTACTAACTATGCTATTGACCCAATTAGCCCTTGATCATGTTTAGGTTTATTTATTCCAAAAATAGTCGATTGTATTATAAAAAAAGCTTTAAAATGTTTTCCTGCTATCGGTTGGATTAAGTTTGTCTTTTGTTCCACCTATTGCATTAATATTATCCTTAATCAATTAGAATTGATTAATTAGGAAAAAAAATAAAAAATAATCTCTTATCTTTGAGTTAAGATTCAAAGTCGTTTTGAATTTTTAAATAAAGTATTACTTACTTATATTTATAATACCGATGCACTTTTAGTCCTTCCCCAAACTTTTGTCTATTTTTTAATATTGATTTTGTCCAATAGCTTAATAAGATGTAATATTTCTTTTTTATTTGTATTATTTATTATTATGTATAATATGTAATATTTGCTAGCAATTTATATAATTTAAAAAAATTATAATTATATTAAACAATTATAAAAGAAAACAATATGAAAATTATATATAATGAATGATTTAGAAAGAAATTTATTTTATGAAATAAGAAAATATATAATCTATGCGAGAGAAGGTGAGAACAAGAATACCTCGTGCTATTAAGTAGAAATATTATTTTAGCTAAAATTGAGAGGTTCATCATATCAATTTCACAGATAATAATATAATTTTTGTTTCTAATAATGTCATATGTTCAATAGTATTTTTATTGAACAAGCAAGTTATTCTTTTTCTCACCTTTTTTCATGTAATATTATTAATTTCAGTAAAATTATTGACAAAATTAATATTAAAAATAGGAAATAAAAAGTTTGTATTTATTTTGTACTTAATAATCAATCACTTTGTCAAAAGAGCATATTCCAGAAATATTTTTTTATGTTAATCATCAACTAGTTCTCATCTATCGTTTTTGCAAAAAGAGCATTTTTCATAATATTTTTTTATGTCAATCAATAATTTATTTCTTATTCATTACTTTGACAAAAAATATTTTTCATCAATATTTTATGTCAGCCATCAATTATTTTCTCATGAGCTAGCGAATTTATGGCTACTATTCTACTAAACTCTATTTAAGATGACTGATTTTTTAGATTTACAATTTATTACGTTATTTATATCAATTTATCTTAAACAGGAGATCTTTTTCCATTCTTAAACAAAAATATCATAAAAATTAAAAAGAATATCAAATCTTTCTTTCTATATAAGTATTCAGAATATTATAACCAATATTATGGTATAAATATTATTTATGGCAAAGTCAGAATAGTATGATATACTTTTTTGTATATATTTATGAAAACAAAATCATGCTATAAACTACTTATGTCGAAAGTACTTTCTTGTTAAAAAATCATTCATCAAAAAATTATAACTTTTTTTATAATAAAAATATATATTTTTACGGTATAAATGTAACTTTTGAAAAAATCAGATTATTATTACTCCATATTCTTTTGTATAAATTTATGGGATAAATATTTATGGTATAAATTTATCATATCATTTTTTTTCTTAGAAAATTATCTTTATTAAATATATATTTAGAGTATATGTACTATGGTAATATTTTTGTGATTTAAAGCATATATATACAATTACGGTATATATATATATATATATATATATATATATATATATATTAGTGATTGATTCTCATGTTTGGGTTAGTATTTTGTATGTCGTATTTAAAATTATCATTTCAAAATTGTCTTGATATGCCTTTTTTCCTAAAAATAAAAAGATTACATATTTTTCGTAGGACATTCGGTAAATATGGGAGGAAGAGTTTTTATGAAAATTAAACCAAAAAACAAATCTATTTACTACGAGTCTTGATATAGCAAAAAAATATAAGTCAAAGTAGTAATTGTCACCTATTAATACTACCCCTAGAATTAACTTCAATTTCTAAACTTTTAGCCTGTGTTTAAGGACTTGGCTTTTTTTTAATCCTTTTATTCAATTTTGACTTTCTATTGAAAAAGTTTAATGGAATGTATCTAGACTTGAAAGTGCATTATATTCTTTCTGTTGATCGATCAACTACATTTTCTTCCTCCCTTGTCCTAACATAAATACATAGGAGGCTATTTCAACTGAAGCAGTGGGCCAAATTGTGACTTAATTTGAATTAATAAACTCAAAATTAAGTCATCGTAATGCATCTAGTTGGCTTGAATAACATCGATATCAAAAAGTAAATTTTAAGGACCACGTAAAAGTACATACCAAACATTTGGCTATTGTTTTGCGAAAAAAATACTCAAATACTTTGGGAAAAGATAATTGGATTAATTAATGAAAATTTGAAGCGAATGTATATAGACTTGAAAGTGCATTACATTCGGTTCGCTAACTTTTCTTGTTAAATTAATTAAACAACTTCGTTCTTACACTTAACAGTGGGCCAAACAATGACTTGATTTTTAAGTTAGTAAAATAGGAATGATATTTTTTCCGTCTCATATTAACTTAATTTTTAGGATTTTTTTATTGTTAAAAATAGTTGAATTGTTCAAAGTTCAAGATAAATATTTGAAACTTTTTTCATATTAGCTTTTTTAATATTTTCTGGGAGAAAAAATATACTACTTGCAAAGCTATGTTTATGATTTCATAAAGAGATAATATTATAAAGTATAATATATTTTATACGCGAACACAACTCCATAAATTTTGAATAGAAAAATACGAAAATTTGTGTGTTATCTTTCGGCTATCTTAACTTGATTTGTGATTATGAAAATGGAATGATTTATATATGCACACAAAATTTGAGAAAATGCAAAGACAAGACCATCATAGCAGCACAATACTGGGAAACCCTTCTTTTTTAGTCTTTTTGGTATATATATACATGCTAGAGAAAATAATTGTTATTTGTCACCGTTTTACTTTTTGAGGTCAATTTGACAAAATATCAAAGCTATATTGAGGTATTTAAATTTAATATTTAAAATTTAAAATTTAAATGGTTGGAAACTATACGAAAAATGCTATAAGTTGCAATTATTTTCATATTAATATGATGAAAAAATACATTCTAAAATGTCGGTCAAAGTTCATATAATTTTACCTGAATAAGTGAAATAGTAACAAGTAAAAATGAACGGGGAATAAATGATTAAGCGTTCATGTGTTGATTGAGTGAATTATTAGCGTGAATCACAAACAATTTGATTTAATTTATTAGGTCAAATTGAGTAAATTATTAAAGTGGGGATTAACTGATTGATTAGACCAAGTAAATAAAGTTTTCTAGATAAAAAATGAATAAACAAAGTGCATGAGACTTTGCCATAATCATTCCACGCTGAAATTATTACTTTTGTAGACTAAAAAGCCGTGTTAGTATGATAGTATATAGTTGTGTCATCAAAATAAATAGTGTACGCTACTTTGTTTGCTGAAATTTAGTATGACCCATTTTTGAAACAGAAAAATAAAAGAAAATAGTAATCGTACCAAATTAAAAATAGTGTATATTAATGTTGAGACATAATATGTGAACAGAAAGAGAAACAGATAGTAATATATATAGTATAAAATTAGAAATTGCACGTTTATTTGTTAATATTAATATGGCCCATTTCCAAATTCTCACCAAAAAGAATAGATTCACAAGGCAGAATAATGCCCCATACTTGTAAGAAGTAACTTGTTTATTCACACACCCCACCCCCACCCCTCACCCCCTACACATAAAGAGAAAAAAAAACTTTATAATATAGTCCATGTATATAATTTATATTCAAACTATAAATGATATTACCATTAAAGTTCTCAGATTTCACCCTAAGTATGGAAAAAATTTTGTCAGAAAGGATTTCTCCCGAATAGATCTTGCACAACATAAATTTGAATTATTCGAGTTTCAATACAAATATCAAATGCCAGATAAGTAATTAAAAAAATATATGAATAATATTTATTTATCCAATCCAACTTATAGAAAGTTGAACATGTTATCCAAATTCCAAAGGATTCACCAACTTCATGGGTGAAAATTGCTATTTTTCCCAACTAGAAGGGTGTTGGAGAAATGAAAATTCAAAAGGGCAATATTGGAATTCCAAAAAGAGGGATAGAATTAGATGCTCGTCAGATATGGCAGTACGTGGAAGTCATCACGTGCCGATTCCAAAAGGTATGCATAAAAACACGTTGGCTGCAATTTTTTTGTTCTTCTCTTTAATTGTTTGACATTTCAATTAGACCATCTCGGTCCAACATCAAATTTTATATCAAATAACTAATTTTGAGTAAAATTTAATATTTTGATGCTCCAATCTAACATCAATCTACATCAAATTTGTCGTGTGTACTGCTGCATCAACTTTAATATAATACTATTCACCACACCAACACTTTTTGTATTATTATTATACAATATTATTAATTAAATATTATATAAATTATATGTTTTAATTAAATTATTTCATTATTTTTATGTAATATTTTTATAATATTAATTTTAGATAAAAAATTAATTTTTTATACATTATTTTTTTTATATATGATTTGCTTATTTGTAAACTATATAAAGTTGGAGAAATTTTAAACAGTTATTACAAATGATGAAATTTTCATATTTTGTATGATTTTAAAATTTAAATTATATGTATAAATAAAATTTTAACTTCAAATTCACATTATTTTAATTCCGGTTCAAACGAACCCTTAAGAGTTTCTGGCTATCTTTCAAACGCAATAATCCATGATACGAATGATCAAGCTGAGTCATTTTATTTTTGAGGTCGTCATTTTGCACCTTTTTTTTTTCATAACTATTATTATTGTTTTTCTTTTGGCACCTTTTTTTTTCTTTTTGCAAAAAGAAAAAGGAAAAACCAAAAAAAGTTATCAAAAGATTATGTCTCTACATATCGATATGCAGTATAAGAAAGAAAAAGGTGATTTCTTCATTTGATCTCATACGTCCTAATAACGTGCACGTATAAGGTATGCATGTAGTCTTAATTATTATTAAAATTCCAATTATCAAACGAATAATTACATACGTAATACTCAGTGGTGGAGCCAGAATTTTTATTAAGGGATTCAAAATCTGAAGAAGTAGATATACAAACTAGTCAAAGGGAACTATATATAAATAATATAATTTTTCGACAAAGGGGAACCTCCTAACCAGTGGATAGCTCCACCCCTAATACATAGTACCAATTGTTTGCCTCTTATGATTAATTAATCTTAATTAAATGTTAAAAACTTATATACAAACACATGTTTTATATTTATTGACAGTTTGACGTAAACATCAAGCGAGAAAATAAAATCAATTAAGAGTGAAATTTTCATTTGAAAAATATTAGTAAGGGTGGTACACGCATGCATATCATTTATAGTAGTGAACGTATATACAAATTAAAGGTGAACATGCAAAAGGCATGACAAGGCTTCAACCAAATATTGTTGTTTGTCCATTCATCGAATGTTTGGTATTGTCATTTAATTTATGTCTTGTCTTGTTATTAATAAATAGAAACTTTTTTTTCCCCCTTTTTTCGCTTTTGCATTGAGATTCACTAATATAAGTATTCGTATAAAAAAAATTATATTGTCAGATCATCCAAAAGATATTAACAGATAAAAATAATGAAATTTTGTAATCTTGATAATAAGATAAATTATCCGTTGGAACAAGTGATATCGTAGTGTAGTAACTTTTTTCCAACTTAAGTTTAACTTTTTTTTTTGATGAAAGTAAATAATACATTAATTATATCGAAAAGAAGTAAAGATAAATCAGTAAAAGAAATTACTATAAGAAAATAGAGTAAAAAATTAGCGTCGAATAAAATTTGACAACGAAATAATAAAAATTCCATATTAATATTATTTATATATGAATTAATGATGGATTATATGAAAATTTAATTACATAGCACTTATTTAGAGACGAATTAATTAGAAATTACTTCGTAGCTAATTTCATATTTCTAACCCTAAATACTACTTATTTATCATTTTCAAAAGAAAAATGATATTCCTAACTAATACAGTACAGATAAAATAAGAAAATGAACAAAAGTAAAACAGAAAAACAGTAGAATATAACGCAATTAACCAACATTACCGACGACAGTGATCAAAGTATACAGACACAAATTAGCTAAATATCAAATTCAACCCCTATTAGTATCCTATTAATTAACGTATATAACATGAAATGATATCAGCAAATACTCCAGTTAATTAAGATTGCCATTGTGCTCTTCTTGTTGTTGAATTAAACGATTGAATCATGATTCAAGAGTTTCATAATAAAACCCACTCTCTTTATAATCGTAGGCACAGTTAAACTTATACATATTTTGATTAAATCTTTATATGGGACATTTGCAGCATGATAATATAACCACGTACATGATATATCAAGTCATTCTATCCACTAGGCTTTGAACATATGGAAATTAACAACCTATTCCCTCCGTTCCGACCATGTATATTGTATAATTTAGTTGTAATTATTTTTTATACGTTCTTTAAAAAATCATAAATAAAAAGCTTTTTCCACAATAATATCCTTATTTCTCTTCAATAAATTGCACATTATCTACGAACTTTTAACGTTGAGGATAAATAAAATAAAAATAAATAATTCTATTTTGATTAGATTAAAAGATTAAATAATTCTTTAATCTTCGTTAAAACTTAACTAAACCCTCATAATTTTCAACTCATGGTCCCCAAATAATTCTTTTTTAGAAGCAGCATCTACAATCTACTCTCTCGTTGTCTAGTGTTGATATAATAATTATAACACTCCTTTTCTCATAATTTATATGAGATTTTTCATTTTTTTGGACTCAAACAAGTTAGATTTGATCGAGAATTTTTGTATAAAATCTTTAAATTTTTTAGGTGAAATCTATATATTTCTAAACTACATAAAAAATATTATAAGTTATAATAATTAATATTTTAAAGTA
>JAPFFP010000001.1:32895983-32916144 GCA_026153255.1 Solanum medicagineum
GCACAAGGGGAATTCGATTTAAAACATTGGTCACTTCAATTGCGATCAATTAAATATAATCAAATCGAATTTAATTGACTAATTTGACTACAAGATAAATTAATACAAATTAATTAAAGAATTTTTAAAAATTAACGATCTGAGATAATTAAATTAATTATGAAATAATAACTTCTAAAAAATATGAAATTTATTCGAGAAAATATTTATTGCATTTTCGAAAGCTAATTATTTAAAAGCTTGATAATTAATTTATTCTGTGCAGAGTAAAAATTGGATGTCAACAAGCAGTTAAAAATATAATAATAATGTTTTTATGTAAAAACATTTGGAAGCTTTCTAATTTTAGTGAGAATGTGAATTGATTCGATGGAAAATGAGTAGAAAATTCATATTCGATAGCTCAATTTTTTTTAAAACTAATTTGCGGTGAAAAATATCTCGATTATCAAAAGAAAGTACGTGGAAAAGCCACTACATATGTAGGGGCGGACTACTATTAGAGGGTTCATTTTCACCTTCTTCGTCGAAAAATCATACTATTTATATGATTAAAATAATTTTTATGTATATGTAGTAGATATCGAACCCCCTTCAACTAGTTCGTATGTTTACTTTTTCAAACTTTGAATTTATTTAATAAAATTTTAACTCCGCTACTAAATGTTGAGATGGGAGATGGAAGCTGTATTCTAGAATTTGCCAGCAAAAATGTTGCAAGAAAATGGGCGTAATATGATTTTTGTATGAAAGAAGAAGTTTCTTTTTAGATAGCACAATTTGTTAACATTATTTAGGTCAACCACAGTAAAAATTGATGTGAAAACATTATTCCTTTGATCATTAATCGATTGTACTAAGTTTATTTTGTCGGTTCAATTAATGAAATTTGACTATCAATCTATTCGCAATGCATTTTGTTTTCTAGAGCAAAAAAACTTTGAAAAGTTAATGCTATAACACTCCTAATATTAAGTAAATTGGCAGATAAAAACGAATTAATCACCTAAAATGATCAACATGCGTTTACTACTTAAAAAAAAATATTTTCCTATAGAAATATGTTAAATGGCTATTTAGTAGCCATGCACGATTATAAATACCACCCCAAACTTTGAGGATCCATCAAGAATACGCAAAAGTTGAAGATTAAAATTAGAAAAATTATTATGATTATAGTTATTAAATTAAAAAGCATAGTTTACTTTATCAGATGTTTTTCCAAAATTACAAACTAATGTGATAATTATCACAGGAAATACATCTCAGTAAATGGAAACTGAGAAAGGGCCCCTAACTTGAACTTGCAGTAGATTGGGCTTCAGTGTTATTCGCATGTTAGCTGGGTCTTAGATGGGCCGGCCTAGTTTGACGCACATCGACTGCATTTTGTGTAGTTGGGCCCTAAATTGTGTTCACTAATCTTAAAAAAAAAAAGGAAAAACTTTAACTGAAAAACATTAATTCATTCAATTAATTTATAAAGACCTTTCATCCAGCATCATTAATTCGAGGAATTTATTTATTTTTGAAAAGGAAAAGTTTTAAGAGTAAATGGGAACATTGGATAGAATAAATTTTTTAGATTCCCAATATCATCACTTTGGCTTTCCATTTCCACTAATTAGAATAAGACAATTCCATTAATTACTCCCCTCATTCACTTTTATTAATTTTTTAATTTTAACTTGACACAATTATTAAGAAAATAATTATTATTAATATCGTAAAATTTTCATTTTACCTTCTATCAATCACTTTCTCTGTTTCATATTACTTGAATTTGTGAAGTATTGTACATATATTAAGAAATATATTCAAAGACAAACTTTACACCATGCTTTCCACTATTGCCCTTTGTAAAATCATAAATATATAGTATAATTTATTTCCTAGAAAATGTAAAAGTTCAATAAATAAAAGAGCAAATATGGAAAAAGTTTCAAACATTCATCTTGAACTTTGAAAAATTCAACTATTTTAAACTTTAAAAAAAAAGTCTGAAAAATTCAATTAATTTGAAACGGAAGGAGTAATAAGAATCTCATACATATTTACTCATTAACCTCTTTGTTCTCTTTTACGAGTTTCTATTTCGCTTTTCGAGACAGAGTATACTCCCTTTATCCATCTTTACTTGGCTCCCGTACTATTTTGGAAATCCAACAATATTTATCCACTTTATGAAATCAAGAGTTAATTTTACACTTACTTCCTAATTTACCCTTATTATTAATTATAGTCCTTTCCCCGTTATATTTTTCGAGACATAATTATTATATTCAAATGGTACTTTGGTAAAATTACCCCCATAATTTACTACTTATTAATTCATGTGCCAAGTCAACATGAGCCAAGTAAATATTTTTCAAAGACATTAATTCAACAGTAATAAACTGAGGATATAACAGAAAAAATTTCTCCTATCTTGATTTGTCAAAAGTGAAAATCAAATTAAAAAATTTTTGACAACAAAAAGTGAACAGAGAGAAATACAAATGCAATCCTATTTTCGGACCTTTCGACTTCTTTCACTCTTTACAAGTCGTATAAAGATGTAACTGATCACATAATCAAAGTTAAAGAGAACTTTTTTCTGAAAAAAGAAGAAAAGGTTTACTCAAAATGGAGGCTAATTTATGGTGTGCTTTGTGTGACGTGAGTGTCTGTGGTAAGATTGGCATGATTGCACATCTCACGGGGAAGAAGCACTGGGCAAAGCTTAAGGAGACTTTTATCAGTGAATCAGTCATTCCAGCAGGTGCAAAACTCCCAGATACTTCTTCTGCTCAATCGATAGTCCAGAGAAGGTGGACATGTGAACTATGTGAAACTACAGTCTCCTATGATCTGACATCTCAATCCCATCTTCGTGGGAAGAAACACGGGGCTAAAACTGTTCGTGGGAAGAAACACGGCGCTAAAACTGAGTTATGGTGTAATTTGTGTAACTTGAGTGTCTCTTGTGAGACTAACATGATTGCACATCTCGAGGGGAAGAAGCATGTGGCAAAGCTTAAAGAGACTTTTACTAATCCTGGATCTTCTTAGACTGTTTTGGTTGTGAACTTTTATGCCATCAGTGTAATATAACACTTCAGTATTTTCCAAGTTACCATAGCGAAGAACGTTTTGGGATGTCATCTTATTATGTTAGTTTATTGAACTCAATGTTACTTGATTCATCCTTCTGTGTTTCCTATTTCTGTTTCTATTATAGTATCAACTTGTGTTTTATTATTGACGATTTTTTTTTATTGCTGTAATTATACCAATGAAAGGGGCTTGCTGGATCCAATAAAACGGGGGGGGGGGGGGGTAGTCGGGGAAAATAAAATCTGGCAACAAAAAAGTTATACCAGGGGATAAAATTGAAATGGGCAATTGTGAAAATGCTATTTTATTGCACTCTTATTAAGATGTCCTAAAGTTCATCAAGACATTTTACGACTTTTGGGAAGTTGGCATTGCTAGAGAGACACCAGAACCACCTGATAAATCCTTCCATTGCTGTGTTACTGTCTTGATCTGGGTGTAAAACTGAACTCCAGCCTTGCCTACAATGAATCCCAAAACAATCAAATGAAAGTCAAGTACCATTCCCTAAATGACTAGAATGAATATCTTTGTTCCTTACCATAGAAATTGAGGTCACCAGCAAATGAAGCCTTGGATCCAGTAAAGGAGAAGAATGGCAATGGAACTGGAATAGGAACATTGATGCCAATCTTGTAGAGGAAGCAGAAATAAGAAGCAACAATTTTATCAGGAAACAGGAACACTCCAAAACTATAAGACAGACAAACACTTCCATAAGAGAATATAAGCAGTTGGGCACAATTCCATTCCTCGTGATTTATTGAGACATTACTGACAACATAAACACTTGAGAGGACATAAGATCTTACATGAAAAACTGACACGCATTTCCAAAATATCAGATAATGAATGTGGTTTTAAGAGAGGCTTTAGCACCATTGCTTCTTTCTTCTAAAAGTTAACAAGTTCATGCAACATTTCATACCTGGCCTGCCTCGATCTCTGTTTGGAACTTCCTCGCTGTGACACCAGATGAGGTAAAGATAGAAGCACCATTACCATACCTGCAAAAGCAAGATGAAATTAGTATGGATATTAACGCATTGCAAAAGAAAAATGAATTTTGAGGGTGGGGAGGGAAAGAAAAAAGAGCCAGGGTACAAAGGATTACTGGTTCTGGTTAACAATGTTAATGGCCTCATCCAAGCTGTTGGCCTGAGAGCATCAAAAAGACAATTCTAGCTTAGTATATCACTTGATAGATATATGTGAGGCTACATGGTGGAATGGTCTACTAACCTGCATGCAAAGAAGAACTGGGCCAAAGATCTCCTCCTGTAAAAATGCACATATTATGTGCGGTTAATATGCCATAATCTGAAAATAAAGATGGCGATTGGAGAATGTAGGACAACTACCTTGTAACATTCCATCTCGGGAGTGACACCAGACAGAATTGTGGGACCAACAAAATTGCCTTTTTCATATCCTGGGACCTATTGGGCATCAGGATGAAACAGGTTAATTCTAGCAGCTCATTTTCTAATGAAGAACAGAAACCACCACTCCATGCAAGAGATTATGCAATTAGCCTGTCCCACCCCCACCCCCCAAGGAGAAAATGATCATACTATTTATTTCTTTTTTATTTTGACCACCACGTTCTGTATGGAACTTGTTACAGAGTGACTTTATAGTGGTTTTCCCGTAAACGTTTTTTTTTCCTCTTCTTTGCTCACCACTAACCCTTTTTTTTCTAGATTGCAGTATTTCCTTTGTCAATCGTTATGTAAGGGAAAAGGGGACTGGTACTCAATATTTAGCTTAAATACAGTGTAATGCCAACTCAATCATATCTACTTTGCCAACTTCATAATCTCTTGAGACATAGTATATGTCTCCTCCTTGCTTTGCCTTATGAAATTAGACATATTTATGACCCAATCGTGTCTTATGCAAGTAAATCAAAAGTAGGGCAGCTGAAAAAAGATCAACTCTGCCAAACAGAATTTAAGGCACTGAAATAGCATCATCACATGGGCCATCGTGTAACTCCTCAAGACTCGTGTCATTCACCTAGGATTTTGCAATATTGAACTACAGAAACCTTTTTAACACATAACTGAAATTAAACGGATATGAGTCTACAACCAAATATATTATGCTTCTAATATTCATTTCTCTTGCTTCAAAACATATTTTAAGTCATTTTCTAAGCTGTGTTATCATATCCTAGAGCATCTTTATCATCAGCTCACCCCTTTACTTGCATCTATATGAAAAAGAACATCTCATTGGAAATTTGGGTGTTATCAGAAACAAAAATTAGAAGATGAACAGATATAACTAGATACCACAATATCTCTTCCGTCAAGCAATAATTTGGCTCCACTATCAACGCTGCTTTGAACCAGTCGGCATACTCTTTCTTTAGCCTGTGGTATAAAAAAAGGATAAAGCAGAAAAAGAGATGGTCCAGAATCATAAACATGGAAATTTGAAAACAGCAGTCGTTCAGTAACTTGTTTGTGCAAGTTTTGAATCATGTACTCACCTGCTTGCTGATTACTGGACCAAGGTCTGCATCAGGTTCTGTTCCAGCACTGACCTTCAGGGTTTTGGCACGTTCCAACAATTTTTCTTCCCTACAAGATTAACGTAATGTCATGCATCAAAGGTGTCGATAGTAAACTAAAAGATATAAGTCAAGTGGAGTAATAATAAGTAAGGTGAAATGTGTTACCAAGGTTTTGAGTCCCCAACAAAAATCACTGTGCTCAGTGCCATGCATCTTTGCCCGGCTGCACCGAAACCAGCTGCGGTTAAAGCATTTACTGTGGAATCTATGTTTGCATCAGGCATGACGACACCATGGTTTTTCGCTCCCATATTGGACTGAAGGCATTTTCAGTTGGTTAGAGCCATGTATTTAACCTCAACACTAACAATGATGTTAAACATGTTTGCCACATTGGCAAATACAGGTGAGAGAACAGTTAGTAATATTGCACTAACCTGAACACGTTTTCCTTTAGCTGATGCTCTAGCATATATATGCATACCAGCCTGAGGGGTAACGGTAAAACAGCGAATGCTCAATATACCACACGGTGAACAAAATGATTCAAAATGGATTAGAAATATATTGACAACTGATCTCATTTGAAAAAGAAGCCAAGAGTTCATTTATTGATGCATTAAACTTCAGTATATGCTTCACCATTCTCACTACTTTGTGATGAGTCAAAACCTTATTGATGGAAAACGGGTGAAAGTTATAAGAGGCAAATAATTGGAAGAGACTTGAGCACTCCCATATAAAGCATAAAATCTAAGATTTGAGAAACTACCAAGATATTTTGATACAATAATAATTCAATTGGATTGCTGGCAAATTCAAGGTATACAGGTGGTATCCAAAAGTAGAGTACTCACACAAAAATGACGTTCTCTAAAATGCCCCCCAGTTATCTATAGCATATTCAAGTTCAAGGCAAACTTGTCAATGCTTTCAAACTAGACTATCTTAAAATGCCGAAATGATTATCAGCAATTAAGTTTCTAAATCACTGACAATTCACTTGCAGGTCCATAGGTCCAGTTACATTCACAACTGAAACAACGCCTTTCTGGGCAGAGATTTAACTAAAACCTCCAAAACCAGAAAATATAAGTAGCTGCAGAGCATTAGTGAAGGCAAGTTATGCTCAACCCAAACACCCCCCATCCCCACTCTCAAAATAAAAAGTAGTGAAAAGACAAAAAGCAAGCTACAGAAGTCACTAGACAATATAACCAAACCAAGCTTCAGAAGCCAGAAGATAAAAACTTGCGAATTACAGATTTTTTTGGTCTTGAAAGACTGTACTGCTTAATGTCCCACTATCAATATTTGCACATAAGTACTTAAGAATTGTGGCTTAAGGTGTCAAGAAATCAATGCAGTACTCACTAGATTTGAGCCAACAAATGATATGGCTCTGATATCGTCATCATCACATATAGCATTAACAGTGTCCTGCAAGACAGAGGTATTGTCAATATCCATAGATACGCCATTCAAACCCATCCAAAAATCTTTACAAGAAAGCTATGTTCCTAAAAGGGTAGGGATGGGATGGGACGTCACCAAGAAAATGCCTTCTGGGGAAGCGCAATCATAAATCTACTTTTTTATGCGGTGGGATAAAATAGAGTTTCACTACATAGTTTTACTCAATTTCATGGTGCAGCTTGATATAGAATAAGAAGGCAAGATAGAATCCTTACATCTATGGGACTAAACTTAAAGGGCAGAAAAAACACATTGCTAGCAATTACAGGAAAGACATACATGGGTTCCATGAACAATATTGAGAACACCATCAGGCAAACCAGCCTCCATTGCCAACTCTGCCAACATCATGGAAGCCCCTGAAATGAAATGACGACACAAAATAAGTCAAATTCAGAAGACAGCATAAATGATACTCTTTTTTAAAGTTATAAACACTTAGCTTTACACAACTGCTACATGAACCTCTGCCCCTAAATGTTGCAACATCTTATGCTACAATAATTGCAAAATATGGAAACAGCTACCTGGGTCCTTCTCTGAAGGCTTAAGAATGAAGGTGTTACCACAAGTAGCTGCAACAGGAAACATCTGCACCAAAATTCATATAAACTATATTAAGATGCTCATGTTTTCAGAAACTCAATTAATCTTAACCCCCTTCTCATGGCCCCGCTAAAAGAAGAACACGAAGATTGCCCGTAGAAAGGGAGAGAGATAACATAAAAAGGTAATTGATACAAAACAGCCCATAAAGCTGCCATCTGATGACTAACAATATCGTCATTCTAATCACAGTATACGAGCTTTCTTGATCAGACAGTGTTGTTATGTGAAAATGAGAATGATTCCTCAAGCAAGTTATAAGTCAAGGATAAGACAATCAAGTTCGAACAGAGACAAAATTATAGAGAGATTTGAGAAATGCACTTCAATGGTATGGAAACTACGAAAGGAGAAAAAAAATTTGGAACATGCTTACCCATAAGGGAATCATTGCAGGGAAGTTGAATGGACAAATCCCGGCACAAACACCCAGAGGTTCCCTTATGCTATAGGTATCAATTCCATTTGATACATTAGACACATACTCACCCATCTGCAAAGTTGCCATTCCACATGTATGCTCCACCACCTCTAAACAAAAAAACAGAAATTCAAGTTCACAGTCATCAAATAGAAGACGTTTTCCTATGTCTAAGTGAGTGAAGAACCAACCAAGACCGCGGAACACATCGCCTTGTGCATCTTTCAGGGTCTTTCCCTGCTCCATAGTCACGTTCAAGGCAAGCTTATCCTAGAACAGACAAAGGATAAATGAAGTGAACAGAGATCACAAGCAGAAGCCTGCAGAAAGATACGATAATTCAATAAAAACAAACCATGTTCTTCCTAATAAGCTCTTGGAATTTAAGCATGACCCGTTGTCTTGTGGTTATGGGTGTATTTTTCCATGACGGAAAGGCCTTCTTCGCCGCAGAAACAGCAGATTTAAACTCTTCATCTGTGGTTAAAGGTATCTGAGAAACCACATCTTGGGTTGCCTATGATCAAAACTCAACCAATTATAAACTTCCCAAAGTATTAGCATTTCAGGTAAAGATTGCAACTTTAAAGCGATAAACTTACTGGGTTTATAACATCAATGAATTCTGATGATTGTGAATCTACAAATTTGCCACCAATTAAATTTGGAACTCTCTGATTAAAAAAAAAAGATGAATTAAGTTTATAACCCAAATTAAAACACTGTTGCATAAGAAAAACTTGGGAGAGATTACAAGCAGCCTCTTTGATTGAACAAACATATTTTCCAAAACAAAAATTATGACAAAAAAAAATCACCATTACACCAAGAAATTTTAAAATCAATTAATCCCAAATATTAAATGTTGAATAAACAAAAAAATGGATACTGACTAGGGAAGTCCGATGCTTCCATGAGGGTTCAGCAGCAACTGAGAACTGATGATTAGCTAGAGCAAAAACCCTAGGGGTCAACGACCTTACTTTCCTCACTGTAACAAAAAAAAAAATTTAATGGATTATTTTCAATTCACAAAAAAGATTAATATGAAAAAATAACAAAAGGGGTCACCTCGAATTGAAAAGTGCATCATTGTTTCTCAAGATTTGCCCTTCCAAATATTTTGCTCAAGAACTTCTAAATCTTTATATATTCAACAAACAAAGTGTTGTAGAGATTACCTATTTGATGATGAAGATTTCTTATAGAGTTTTTTTGGTAATAAATAATTTTGTCTTTTTGGAAGATTAGCCACGTCACATGTCATACCATTGTCGAATATCTTTCTATTTAATATAAACCTAAATTTTGCTTCTTCTTCCATATACAGTGATCTTTACCATATTTATAATTTTAGGTGTAAAAATTCAAACTTTGGGATAAGAAGATAATGGGTACCTTTGGGATAATTAGAAGATGAAGAACGACAACTGTGAATTGCAGTTAAAGAAGTTAAAGCTAACGCCATTGTTTGTAAGCAGATTTTTATCAAAAAAGAGAGGATTTTTAGAAAAAGATGGTGTAATTAATCAAATATGAAACTGATAAAAAAAAGTAATAATTAAGAGATATTTTAAACCTAATTTACTTGCATTCAATAAAAATTTGAATTTTTATGGTTCACTGTCTTATATTAAGTGAATTATTGGGTTTTATACGTTAAAAGAATAAAATTTAATCATATTTTTTTATTTTTATTCTTTCCAAATTTCACATGCTCATTTAATGCATTATTTATTTCTCATACAAAACGTAACCATAGAAACTTAATTAATGAAGGGTAAAATTGGAAAAGAATTTCAACACACTCTTGAAAAGTGAATAATTCACTTATTTTGAAACATAAAAAATTCTCTAATAATTAACTTAATATGAAACAGAAGGAGTAATAATATTTGATAGTTGCATTAATTATGATGAGATACTCTTATGCATTATTTGATTTGGTGTATTTAAAATATCATGCATTGTATAATTTTTTTAAAAAAAATTATTTGTTTACAAAGATACTCTCCACAAAGTGGAGTAAAAAAGCTGTAAAATAAATTTTGAGGGACAGTTGGATCTTTAACGATGTATGCATGCATTACGTCCCGATGCATTACTAATACCTAAAAATCGTGGAATTAGTAATACACAATAAGCATTAGTTATATATAATATGAAAAAATGTACCGAACAAGGTATTACTAATATACCTAATAATTTGATTGGGGCAAGTCATCTAGAATTTCAATTAATTTTAAATAATTAAGGGGTCACCACGTGTTTAAAATTTAATTAATATTTTGCTAAAGAAAGAGACATTGTTGAACCCAAAGATGACTGACAATGACATTTTAAGGTCCATAGGTGGATGAAGTGTATTTTTATATATTTTTTAATAGTTTGAGAGCATTTAAGTTCTCATAGTTTCAATACAATATTGTATTAATTGTTACTTAAGTTTTTTTAGATTGTATAATTTAAATTAGGGGTGCCAAAATTAAATCCAACCCGCCCAACTTGTTGAAGTTTGGACGGATAAATAACCCGTCCATTTATTAAGTTAACTCATCTCAACCCATTTAAAATTGGGTAGAGATCTTACCAAAATATTTTTAAGACACTTTTTTTGTTTTTTAATTTGATATGTTCTGTATATTCAAAATAAAGAAAAATATAATTTAATTAAGTACCAAAATATTTAAAAAGTACAAATGAAGTAAGTAAAACTTAGTAAAAGTTTGGTCAAGTTGGATCTAGACCCGCTCGATAACCTTTGACTCAACCTATTTTGTTCTAAGCAAATTTAGTTTCATCAATATAATCTATCCAAATATTATATTCGTTAAAACAGAACAATAAGATACGATACAATAAAATATAATACGATACATTATGAAACAATACATAACAATCATTTAAATCAAGTGCTGTAAGTTTCATCACCACATATAGTTTCATTTATTACTCTATCTATCTTGCTATTTTATTGAAGTTATTTCCCTTTTAATCTTATTTTGAATCAAAAATCTGTTAAAAATAATTTATCTACTCATAAATATAAAATTAAAGTTTGCGTACATCGCATCCACCACTCCATTTATGGAATTGACAAGGTATGTTGTCGTGGGTCATAATTCGACTATTTTATAAATTATTTTGTAATTAAATTATTGAGTAATCAAAAATTTAATTCGAGAAATAGGCGACAATAAAATTGATTTTAAGCATAAATTTTTTTCAAAAAAACAAATAAAACTGGTTTCCAAAAGAAGAAGTATTTAAACGCGTGGCAAAATGTGCAGTGTGGATTGGGCAGAATTCTGATTATCTTCTACAGCCTCACCCTCATTCAAAAAGTTTCAAAGCTTGGATCTTTATCTATTTACTGAACAGGAAAAAAGCTTCCGTTTTCTTGCACCATGAGAATTCTTCAGGCTTCCAACATCTATGGTGTTGGCTTTGGCATTCCATCCATTTCTACTCGCCCTGTAGCCACAGGTACTAGAAATTTCAATTTTGAAGTTATTTTTTTGTTGTATTGCTTTGCATCTTTGTTTTGGATGAGCTCATTAAGCAATTAATTAGGAATGCAGTAGGGTTTTGGGGGCGGGGGATGGGCTTCTGAAGAAGGCAGCAGCGACGGAGCCCGAATTTTTAGTAGAAGTGTCAAAATAAAAATAAGTAAATTCCCAAAGAAGCCAAGTGTTGTAAATATGTAATATACATATATACATTAAAAAATAAATTAGCTAGCTACATAGTGTGAATTTCCGACAAAAGGACACTCCTCAAGTACATGTGGCTCCGCTACTGTTAGGCAGGACAGGGAGGTGTTTGCCTCATCGACTAGTGATTTGGATGATATGGTAGGGAGGTGACTGAAATTTCAATGGAGGCTCCATGCTTTCCGAATTCGGAATATATACTCTTGTTATTCATGGATGTACCAAGTTGTAAGTTTTGATGAGTTTTTGAGAGACTACATTCTGGTCTAAAACCAAAAGTGTCATATACTCATTGTATACAGGGCTCTCCTCTTTTTCTGTGAACAACATTTTATCTAATCATGAAAAGAAACCTATTAATGTAGTGTGATGAAAACTTAGTTGTGTCTTGGCTATGAGCTGATAAGCTTCTTAAAAGCATTAGAAGCAAAAGAAATCAGTTATATGACAGTCTCATCTCACGAATTTTTTTTATGGATGGAACTTCTGTTTAGACTTGCAAAGAGATTGAGCTTCATCTCATATGTGTAACGCTAATTGACAGGATCCTCTCTGCTTACTGCAATGCTTGATTATGAACACTAAAAATCTGTCTCCTAGGGGGCCTACTAGAGTTGGGAGGGTTTATATGCTGGAAAATACATAGTTATTTTGATCCTGAAGTAGCTGAGTTCTTTGTAAGGCAAAGTTACTAAGTTTTAATGGACTACTTGTCAATGCAAACCATTTAGGAGCTTATATATTTTGCTTCTGACCTTGAAAATACATCAGTTGTATGGGAAATTTTGGATAAAAAGCACTGCTGCTAATATTTGGTGTCTAGAATCTAATCACTAAAGAACACCTTTGCGAGCGTCCAGTACTAGAAAGCTGGGACTGGCATTTCTTCCTTCTCTATCCTTCTGTGGGTCTGTGGTTAATAGTATATCTGCTTCGTCTGATGTATTGCCCACAACCCTCAAAGGTTCAAGCTTTTCACCTCCTAGTGATTCTAATGGAAGTGATAGGGCTGTGTTTGCTGATTGGAATTGGCTTCTATCATGGATCTTCAATTAGAGATTTTTGAGCCCCAAATCCACGACTTTGTGATGTCCATTGTTAGTTGCAACTTTGCTTTTGGTTCTTGATCATACAAGTTAATCAAATAACTTTTGGTAAAACTTCTTCTCATATTTTCTTAACAATTCTAGGGGAAGCATTGGCCAAATCAGTTCCAACAGGAAGAAAGCTCTTGGAGCTGCATTCTTTGAAGAAGAGAGATGTGGAGAAAGAAGGAAATTCAGTTGTTTTCGAGGTTCATTTCCTTTTTGTTTTTTGATCTTCAGCTATTGATTGATACAATATTATCATTAGAACTTATAGTAGATTACATTTTGCAGCTGTCGATTTAAAGTAATTACTTGTTTTTTGACTTTTCAAAGTAATCACATGGCTAGTAATTACTTGTTCAAGTAATACTTCAACACTATTTGTAATGCGTATTCACTGTAACTCCAAAGATCTGCAGTGGTTGGTTCAGTTTTTCTACCCTGCGGAGTGCACGAATGATCTCAGTTTACACAAACAATTGGCGCTATGTGTTTCATAGTCTGTCACTACACATTTTCTGATAGAAATTTGGTCATAAGCAATTATTGCACAGTTTCTCACTAGAATTTTCCAATATATAATCAGAAAAAAGATTTTGCAGTTCCAAGGAGAAAGGCTATGGCCCTGATATTCTCCAGTTTTGTGCTGTCAAATTATGAATTGCCCAAAGTTGCATATGCTCAATCTGTTGAGTTCAGGGAATACATTGATACCTTTGATGGCTATTCGTTTGTGTATCCTCGGAACTGGATTCAAGTGCGTGGTGCTGGTGCTGACATATTTTTCAGGGATCCTCTTGTTTTAGATGAAAATCTCTCAGTGGAGAAATCATCTCCTTCATCCTCTAAGTACAAAAGTGTAAAAGATTTGGGTCCACCAGAAGAAGCTGGAAAGGGAGTCCTTAGACAATATTTGACTGAATTTATGTCCACTAGACTTGGTGTCAGACGCGAATCAAGTGTTCTTTCTACTTCGTCAAGGGTAGCTGATGATGGGAAGCTGTATTATGATGTTGAGGTAAAATATTTGCATTTTGCTAGTTATGAATGGTCTGGGTACCTTTCAGTTTCTTATGGTAAAGGAGTCTCATATATACATGATTATTTACATTTCCTACTACATAATGATGTCTGTACTATGTTAGCATGTTCCACATTGGCAAAGGATATGAATTGTTTCCTTACGATTTTTGGTCATAGTCACCTAATGAACTTGCTTTTACGTTGACATTATCATGTTATCAGAGACAGACTCATCCCTATTCTAGTACTCTTAGTTTACCCAGTGTTGGACCGCATATTACATTGCTCACATTCCAACGTCCAGACTTGGCCTTGTGAAGGGAATGGTTATCGTCTTTCTATACGGCCTTAGGCAATTCTGGCCACTTTTGGGTTGTGTTAGGAAGGTCAATTTTGTTAACATACTCTCTATAAGTTGTGTCACGCCTGTTTACGGGAAAATAGCTCCCAGTTAAAGTTTCATTGTCTTAGTTGCTTTGCATTGTATTTCTACTTGATTCTTACATCAGAATTTGTCATGAGTAGGTGAATATCAAGTCTTACGCGAACAATAATGAACTAGCTGTAATGCCACAAGATCGAGTTGCTCGTCTGGAATGGGACAGGAGATACCTTTCAGTCCTGGGAGTGGAAAACAACTGTTTGTATGAATTGAGAATACAAACACCTGAAAAGGTATTTGTCCAAGAGGAAAGTGATATTCGTGCAATTATGAACTCCTTCAGAGTAAACAAGATTGCAGCTTGATTAACCTTGAACATTGATGCCTGTTTACCTGTTGCTTTTATTTCAGTTTATATTATTCTTTTTTCTACAAATTGTTCACTGGGCATGTTCTTGTTTTTTCTCTGAATTGTTATATAGCTTTTGTCTTGTTCAGTATTAATTATCTTAGTGGAAACTAATTAACCTGCCTATTGTGGAACATCACTTCAGTTTGATGAAACATCCATTTCTTTTTTACAAATCTACCTTGCGTAAAAGATCAGGTTACCAGAATTACAAGCTACGAACATAAAGAGAAAAGGAAATAATGCCAAACAATGAAGGGAGAATCCGGCTTCTATTGTGAAAAAACCACCTTTTTTTATCAGAAGGGAGATCTTTACCTTGCAGAAATACTCATTAATGGTGTACATCTCGTGAAATACTCACTACATGTACCCTTGCTAAGTTCTGTTACAAGAGAAGTAATACAACAGGCTTTATAAAAGTGAGTTTCAGAATATGCAACATTGCACGAAAATAGATGGCGACAAGCTGATGAGCAGACAGATAAAATGACATATTTCCTAGGGCTTGCTGATCCTTAGATTGTAGGGCTATCAGTGACAACTTTATGCACAATCTAGATATACTTGAAGGAAACGGTAAAATCTTGTTAAACTATATCCATGTAACACTTGGCAAAAGATGACAGTTTATTTATTGATAAGAATTGAGCTGCTATATTTATACGACCATTATATTTACAAGTAAAAATTGAACATAAATCCACTACACAAGGAGGAGCTGGTTTCTGTCACTCTTATCTTGAACTGTTCAAGGACCAATTAGTTGCTAGTCATTCAAGTAAAATTGTCAAAGAACAATCATAGGGCAAGTCACAGTGTATGGACCATTTCTTGATGTTGGTTAAAGCTGGACAAGTTGATGCACTATCTCAATGCCAAACAGTTCCTGGTCTGCAATGAAGGGAGGCAAATCTACAGTATTTAGAGTTTTCCCAAGTAATAAAAAAACTTACTCTGCTGACAAATCCATGTCAAGAGAGCTAAAGAGGGTATAATGAAAAGCATCATCAAAATTGGTGTTGAGAGAACTATGATTCTCCTCAGCTACTAGTGAGTGGTCCCCTTCATAATCCTTTTTCCCAAAAGGCTTCAACTTTTCTTCACAGGATTTGAGTTGGTCTTCGAAGATACTTCTCTCTGATTCATGCTGAAGTACAAGCCATTGTAATGATTGGATCACTTCTTGGTCATGTAGTTGCTTCTCCTCAGCCAACCTTTTATATTGATTTGCTTCCATTTCAACTAAACTCTTCTCATTCTGTAAGCGCAAAATCATAGCCATTGTTTCATCAGCTGCTGTAGCTGCAGCCATTCTCTCCTTTTCAAGTTCCAAACGAGCAGCATTTGCTCTGCGCCTTTCCATCTTTACCATTTTTCTCAGTGACAAAACATCAAACACTTTGTCTTCATCATAACACTCTTGTTCATACCCATCCTTTCCATCATCCAATTCCTCATCGGAAACACAATTCACTTCATCACTAGCCAATAAACCACCATTTTTGGCTTCATTTTTTTCCTCTTCTAACTTCGAATTCATCAACAGCCTTAACAACCCAGACTTGTAAAACTTCATCTTTGCATTACCCTTCCCATCAAAATCATTTTTAGAGCAACACCCATTTCTCAATTCACCTGATTTCCCACAAATATCACGAAGAAAACGGTTCCAATCCTTACAATACCAACTAAATTGCAAGACCCTCAATCCCAAACCAAACAAGAAGAACAACCCCAAAACTTTATACAGTTGCCCAAACCACCCGAACACCAGAAACCCAAATCCCAAATCAGCATTCAGACTCAAATGCTTCAGGGATTCAACACAATCCATGAAAACAAAATCCAGAAATCTCTTATTGAACTTAAAGACTGAGCACAAAATGAACAAGAAGTATACAGGACGAATAATCTGCATGTGGATCTCAAAGTTTTAAACGGCACTGTTCGTATATACCAATCCAAAATACAGCAATGCAAGTACAAAGAACTATGTTTCGAGATATGGGTCTTTTTTCAGCAAATTTTGGTTATGGAAAGAAGCAGAAGATAGGAAGTGGAGAGTATCGGGAAGGTGAGAAAGCGAAGAAATCGAGGACAAGGCAACGATTACTCATTTTTATGTCAGCAACGGACTGAAAAAGATTGCTGAATAATGCCGCAGGATACGGCCACGACGCTACGTTTCTATTGGACTTTATTGTAATTTCAATTTCTACCAAGTACACTATACTTTTTCCTATTTTATGACATATCTATTTATTTTATTTTTTATGGAAAAATTCTTTTGACCCAAAAAAGTGTCCTAAATTTGGCCAAAATGGTAAAGGAAAAGTTTTTTGGATATATTTATCCTTTATCTTAAGAATTAAATAGACTCTTGACTTATATTTTCAATACAATTAATGATCAGTTAAATTAAATATTTGTTATATTTCCATGGTCGAACATGGGGAAGAACCACAAATTAAAGTCTTACTATATTCCTTTCTTAAAATAAATATGTGTTATTTTTATCAATGTCAAATATATTTATTTTAAGTATTATAGGAAAAAATATATAAACGACTTAGATTTATATTTTTTGGCTAACGTGAAAAATTGATTATGTGTTAATTATTATTATTACGTGTTAATTATTATTATTATTAAATGTCAAATAAATATGTGTTATTTTTAATTATTATTATTAAAAAATTTATGTAGGACAGTTGGAGTACACTTGATCCTTCTTACAAAGATTCAAGTATAAATAGAAATGTAATACTTTCTTTTTACCATTTAATCTAAAAAATTATATTACTTATTATATGTTCATTTGATAGAATGTGTTCTTATTTCGGTGAATCATATTATAATTCATTTAGTCTCACATTAATTGTTCATGTTTAATTATTTTTCTTAAAAATCGTACAAACATTATTTGAAAGATTCAAAGAGAAGATAGAAATAAAGTGATAATAAAAAGTATAATGGACAATGGAAGTAATTCAAGTGATAAATTATTAATAGTCACAAAATATTTTGAACGATATTACTAAACAATGCTATAACATGAAATGATCTAATTTTTTCGTTGAGTATTTTCATTTTAAAAAATAATTTGAAAAGTTGATTTTTTTTAATTTATCAAAATTGAGTGTATTTATTTTTATTTAATAAAAAATAAAATAATTAAAATATTTAATATTAAAAAATAATTAGGGGATAATTTAAAATTAATATTAATATAGTGTTTTTCAAAAAATATAATATAGATGAGACTGGATATATCATTAAATAACACATGAGTTAAAACATAAATTGATATCATAATTGAATTTTAAAAAATACTTAAGTATTATTTTTTTTAAAGACCCCTTTCTTGTTTTGTTTCTTTTAAAATCACTTTAACTAATAAAAATGTAAGAAAATAATTTTTTCTTAATCTCATTTTTTCAATTCAAAAGGAACAATGTACCCTTGTAATAAATATATATGTCATAATTAAATATAAAATTATATTAAATCCAACATTAATTTTTATTTAGAAAACGATAAAAATATTTATTATAATAAAACAAGAAATATTTTTACTTTTGATTTTTTTCTCTAATTGAAGTAGGATAAATATTTTCTAATTAAAAAACTATTACTAAAAAATAATATATTCAAAAATAAAATAAATCACAAATTTATTTGATAAAAGCATATTTTGTGACCTATTAAATAACAATAAAGGCGCTTTTTGGACTAAAATATTAACAAGAAAGACTTTTCTGGACCAAACTATAAATAAAATATATTTTATTCATTTCATATGGTTTAAGAATAATTTTTATCCTTTTCCATATTACGGAAAAACGTTTTTAGACCATTGCATTAGTTTCTATTTTTTATTTTTTTTTTTTGTATTAGTGACCATGTTAGAGTTATTTCCATATCCATTGCATTTGTTTGTTTAATCTTTTCATATCCATTTCATTTAATCTTTTGAAATATCCGTTGCATTAGCTCTTTATTATTTTTTGGAAAATTTGATGGATTATAAAACACACTTGTTTGTTTAGCCCACATATGACTGTTGAGACTTTTTGGTCATCAAATGTCTAAGACACGGAGGTTAATTGCTTTTATCTGGTCAATTAATGAAGTATTAAAATTGTTGATTATGCAAAATGGGAAAATATTAAAATGAAGTGAACGTTAGCTTTTTGTTACTTATGCTTTTAACCATATCAAATTAATTTTTAATGACAAAAGTAGTAGTACTAATTAAGTACAATTAGAATCTCTTAACAGAACATATCTGTCAGAAGTTAACATGTCAATCTTATTATTTTGCACTTTCCCAGGACTGGTTTTTGCCTCAAAAAGATATTATAGCATGCTTATTCAAAAGAAAAGAAAAAGGTTTACTTCACTTGAAACTCAAAGTCATTGATATATTTGGGTTTATTTCCAAAACTATTTAAATTTAGTAATACATATATATAACCAACAACAACAATGTATTCAGTGCAATTTCACGAGTGGGGTCTAGTGTAAAATATACGCAAATCTTATCACTATCTCATAAAGATAGAAAGACTATTTTCGAAAGACAATATATATATTCTCTCTCTGTACAGGTTCTTTAGACAAACTTTAACCAAAATAAACCATAAATACACTAAAGTTATATAAATAGGTCATGAATCTAAAAGTGAACTAAAATAAACTTAGTGTAAAATTTTTTTTACACTTTTCAAATAGTTTTTAATGGACCATCAAGGGGGAGCCCTTTACACTTTGTAAAGTGTAAATTTTTTTTACACTTTGTAAAGTATAACGTCAAATATTTTTACACTTTGTCTTTTTACACTAACTTTCTCATATTAATTTGATGCATCTTAAAGGGTAAAAAAATTTTACCTTTTGTAAAGTGTAACATTTTTTTACACTTAACAATTTTTGCACCAATTATATGACTTCTATTTAAAGACATGCAAACATCCATTCAAGAACTATAATCCTCTATGTTTTTTTTTTTTTTTCATTTCAATCATAAATAATGTCTTTTGAATCAAATATGACCAAGATTTTTAAGATATAGTTAGAAATTAGAATAATAAAATCTGGTCAAAATTTTTAAATATTTATATAATAATATTGAAATAGTATTACACTAAATTTGATAAGTTGATATAATGATAAAATAGTAATATTGATTTGTTAGAGTGCTTGAAATTTAAAGAAGACACCAAAAAACAAATTTGATCTTTTTCTAAAATGTGTAATAATAGATTTTACATAATGCAAAAAGTTTAACTATTTAAAAGACTTTAAAATATTCAATATAATGAGAAAATAAAAAAGTGAAAGAAAAATAAAAGTAATAAATATAATAGTAATAATAATAATATCGATTCATGATATATCGTTAGATATAAATGAAATAATAA
>JAPFFP010000001.1:32928647-32952323 GCA_026153255.1 Solanum medicagineum
GAAGCAGTCAGTTGTATCCCGATCCAGTGCAGAAGCAGAATACAGGGTCATGGCTAAAGGCACGTGTGAGTTGATTTGGCTTAAATCACTTCTAGGAGATCTTGGAGTGATGCATGAGAGGCCCATGAGATTATACTGTGACAACCAGGCAGCAATCAACATTGGTCACAACCCAGTCCAACATGACCGAACAAAGCATATAGAGGTTGACAGGAACTTCATCAAAGAGAAGTTGGATCAGATATTAATTTGTACTCCATATGTGAAGTCCAAAGATCAAATAGTTGATATATTTACTAAGGGGTTGGGTTGTCTAGATTTTCATTGTCTTGTATCCAAGTTGGGCATGAGAAAATTATATGCACCAACTTGAGGAGGAGTGTTAGAATCCTTAATTATAGGGATCCCTTAATTATAGGGATCTATTAGAATCCTTCATTATAGGGATTCCTTAATTATAGGGATTTAAGAATCATAGGAATACGATGATATTCTGTAAATATTCAGCTGTCTTGTATAGAGCCCAAGCTCTTGTATATATTGACCTAATGTCATATCTCTCAACATACAGTAGAGAGAGTTTAGCTCGAGTACGTAGGCACCACTGGCCGAACCTCGTAAATCATTTTGTGTTCTTTTTTCTTTATTTTTCTCTACAAACTCGTTCTCGACTGCCTGTTCTAAGGCTCTGTTTCGTCTTTCCTCAACTCGATCATATACTTGTTCCATATTGTAATATCTTTTATCATATGGTAACATGTTATCTAATTCACTAGTAATTGACAGTTTCAGAAAATGGAAACAGAAACATGTTCTATTTGGAGTAGACGTCATTGTATGGAAAAATAATTTCTAAAAAAATGTGATAATCAACTCATTTTTTAACCTGTGTCAATTCCTTCGACAATGAACCATGTCTTCAGAGACAGACATTCCTTCAGCTCTTTCACATTCACTTCTATGAGATCCTCTTCGTTTTTAGTATAAGACTTACCCAATTCTACCTCAAACCAGCCATCATCCCTAAGTTTAGGACGTTGCAGATTAAATTGCAACCATCATCTCCTGGTAATTTGGGAAACCAAGAGGAGCAGCAGGGTAATTCAGGAAACCAGGAGTATCAGGGTAATTTCTCCACTTGTTTCAGTTGAGAACAGTTGGTAGATCAAGAGGAACATCACAAACATCCCGATTAGTTTCTACTCCATTGTTAGAAAGATGTTTTAAACATCTGGACACACTCCTTGTTTCATGGAAGAAAGAGTAAAAGAAGATTAAAACATCTTTCTAACAACAGAGTAGAAACTAATCAGGATATTTGTGACATTCTTCCTGATCTACTGACTGAATGTCAAACAAAATAATTGGAGAATTACCCTGATGCGCTTCCTGATTTTCCGAATTACCCTATTGTTCCTCCTAGTTGTTGGGAAAAATTAGGAGTAACACAAAGATAAATATGGCACAATAATATGAAAAATGAGAAAATCACGACACCCAATATTTAACGTGGTTCACCCGACACTTTTTAGGCTACGTCCACAAATCAACACTTCTATTTCTTCTACTATTGTAAATAGTAGGCACAAGTGTACAATTTCTTCCACTATTACAAATAGTAGGCACTCAGAGAAAAATACCAAAAATAGTTAAAACACTATTTCTTTTAAGAAAAATATTTCCTAAGCACACACTCTATTTTTCCTCACAGACTATTTTATTTTATAGTCTACGGTATACCTCACATAAGAAAATATTTATTTTCTCTCTGTGGCTCTCACTGTATTTTTTCTCTCTTTCTGTTGGTGTATATAAATAAGGGTTGAAGCCCTCTATTTATAGGAGATGAAAACGTGTTTGCCTCTTCTCTTGACCAATCAGAGAAGAGGCAAAGTATGTTTTCCTTACAAAAACGTGTTACAGCTCAACTTCAAGCAAATTGCAAATTTGCAATTTGCATTCCTCCCTTTTTTTGACCAAAAGGGAAAGGGCTGGACCCCACACTAGTTTCCCAAATTACCAGGAGATGATGGCTGCAATTTAGTATGTCAATGTCCTAAGCTTAGAGGTGAAGGTTGGGTTGAAGTAGAATTTGCTGAGTTTTATACTGAAAATGAAGATGATCGCATAGAAATGAATTTGGAAGAGCAGGAGGAGTGTGTATCTCTAAAGAAAGGGCATGCTGTTGAAGAATTGAGATATGGCCAAAAATGGGTTAACTGTCACATTTTTTTGGAAAATACTCCTTACAGTGACATCTAATCCAAATAGAACATGTTCTTCTCTTTCCATTTCATAAAACTGCCAATTTTTAGCGAAGTAGATGACATGTTTGTTGTCCATTTATAAGCATAAGATACACAAGACGTTTTCAAGAATCATCCTTGTTTAACTTTTTACCATACCATGTTGTGTATAGCATAACATGGCTAAAGTACAATTAAATAAGGGAATTTGAGTCGTAGTTGCTTGGTTGATTGCTTATGTTGTTGAGAGAACAATTTACACAAGAATACAACTGTACATGTACAAAGTCGTAGTGTTAGAACAAAGTGACCATTTTCCATGCTTTGCCCTCATAGCAAATCGAAATAATGTTACAGTAAATAATCAGGAAAAAGAAAATTACAGAAGGGGACTTCAACAAAAGTACATTAGGTTGCTTCTGGTAATCAGTTCTCCATCAAAGATCCAATATCAAAGAGGCTGCTTTGAGGAGCTGGTGATATTGGTTTTGCTTGCATGCCAAACAGCCACCAGTTTCCACCTATTTGCTGAGTAAAATATATGAAATTTCTCCAGCATCTTTGCTTGTTGGCATTCCACATACAACATCCCTCTTCGACGAACAATGTTCTATGCCCAAGGCTGATTAAAGCCAATGGCATTAGTGAACTGAAAATGTTCATCGGAGCCAAAAGGATCGGTGACATTAACAGTCTTGTTTTGTCCACACACATTCTTTTCTGACCCTCATTTTACAGAAAACAAAAGCTGGTGAAGAAGCTCGTGTTAGCATCATAATTCATACAGGTTTTTCCACGATCTTTGTAACCTATGGGATGAAATGTAAATAAAGTTGCAAACTTGAATAGAACACGAGAGTTGGAAGTTTAGAGTAAAGTCCATTAGTAGGATTTCCACAGGAAGATATCATCTGGATAGCGTCCAACTGCTATTAGTGCACCATGGAATGACCTTGAAATATATCGGAGGATCCTTCCATGTTCGCCATCTTCTACCATAACGCCAGTAATGAAACCAGAATAATTCTCGTTTTGTTGAATTTCAGTGAGTTGTGGGTTGTGGCCATAGGGACTTCCTTATTGGGCTATAGTTTTTTTACTTTGCTGATCTCCATGCCTTTGGGAAGATTAAGCTGGTGAGTTCTTTGGGAAGATTTGGCCATGGCCTTGGGCTAATATTGGTTTCTTTCTTTGGTGATAATCAATTCTTTTCCTTCTCGGCTTGAGAACAAGATTACATGGGCATATAGCTTGAGGCAGGCTTACAAGTGATCGAGATCAGATACGTCCAACATTTCATTTGAAGAAGTTGGTGGCTATTGGTGGCATGGTAGAAGCAGGCCATGTTATGATCCTTGGAAGCATATTCATAACTTGTGTTCCTGTGAAAGGAAAGAAGGTTCCTGTTCATTCTTGTGCCAGAGGCTGTGTTCATTGTGATATATTTACTCATCCTGTGCAAAAAAGTCACCATTACTTTCCTATTCCCCTTATTCTGTGGGCTGTTGTTTTCCAACTTTCGTGGTTTATAGGTCGGGAAAAAACCAAAAAGGATGAAACAAAATTGCAGTCAAAATGGCCTTATCCATCCAAATGGGGCAACTGACACAATTCAGTAATGCCATTATCTTGCAAGGGACCCTGGCGGTAATAGAAGAAACTCATGAATCTCAGTTTCTAGTGACACCAACGACTCTAGTGTATGGTGTTATGTGAAGGACAGTGAAAAAGGACATATTTTTGAAAATTTTCAAACTTTTGAGTTTATAAAAGTTCAATTATGTGATGTTTTCCCCTTGACAAGAAGAAAGGGAACCATTTTAGTTGAATATAGAAACAATGACTAGAAATCTTATATTTCACTATCATGGCTAAGAATTTAGCCCAGTTGAAAATAATATTTCAGTCAAGCTCTTCATCAGCAATGTGCCCAGACTTGGTCTCCTCTGAAAGACTTCTGTATTTGTTCCGCAACTTAGTCCTTCCCTTGCTCAGTAGAGAACTATGGGACTTATGCTCTTCTTACTTGAGGTACAAAAACTCGAAAAACCACCTCTTCAAATTCAGGTTTGTACAGTTCTAAATCATCACTACATTTCGTTGTTGGTGCAAAGTGAAAAACATTGTGGAGGTGTTTGTTTTCCATCATGTGATTTGTGAAACCGTTGCCTAAAATCCTTCTTATGTAACTTATCTGTTTCAACTGTGACCAGGTGCTAAAAGTGAGTCTTGTTCTGCCTAAATTGAGGGTGATTGTCTTATCGTAATCATCCTCAAGAATTTTTCAAGTGTCTTTTTTGGTGCCATTGCATACTCTCTTTACCTGCTCCATTATGCCATCTTTCATATCCTTCATGCTTGTGCATTCTCCTCCTTGACTTGAAAATTTCTCAAGACTGCCAACTCCAAAAATTAAAGCTAGCGCTTCAACACTAGCAACATTAACATGTTCATCATCTTCCTCTAGTTGTTTCAGAAGATAAGGGATCAACCCTTTCCACTTTTTTGGGCAAATGCAGCATCGATCAATACCCGAAAGGGGAGGAGAACCCAACCTGATATAGCTGCAGCAGACACAGAGGAGGGATGTTTGCTTTCTTGATTCATAAATTTCCATTGATTTTTCGGTGTCTACAAAGTCTCTAGCACCAACGAAAGTGACAATAGACAAACACTCAAACACCTTGACTAACACAAGCAATTCTTCATACACGTTTATCATCCGCAACAACTAGACGTAATGCTAAATCAATCTCCAATGCAGAACCCATTTTTAAGCAATTGGCATTGTTGATGGAAGAATTGGTCAGAATTTAGAACATGGATTGCTTGCCTTATTGATGGCCTGCGTTTGTTGTCTGGATGAGCACACCATATAAGAACATGAATAGCGACTTAAATTTCATATATTTATATATACTTTCTCACTTACAAAAATCAGAAATTTAGTAATTGTAAAATATATCAAATTCTACACATAACCCATAAACAACAAAACAATTACTGTTTTCATTTTTATACAATTGATATTGCTATATATAAGTCACTTTTTTTCCCATATCAACCTCTTTTCTTCAACCTTTGAGCAATCAACATCGCGACTAATCGTGAAAGGAACGTTGACACTACATTGCCCGGGAATACTAGCAGCACGGTCGATTTGTTCATCCGTTGCAGCCGAGGCAAGATTCTTCACACACGAGCATGCCCCCTGACGGTCTAAGGTGTTGGCGGCATTAGCAAGAAGAGATTTAAGCCCGTCACAACATTCTGTAGGCACACTTCCACCAAATAACACGTAGCTAAGGCACGGTTGCAGGTCATTGTATACCGTGTCACATGTTATCACCGCCCTAGCAGGTGGCGGTGACAACACCAAGCAAATGAGGAGGAAAAAAATAAGTGATTTCTTGCTTAGCATTCTAAGGGCCATTGTTGGAAAGGGAATGAATTGAAAAAGCTTTAGCAAAAGAAGGTATTTTATACGGGATAGAATTTATTGTTTACATCCCTAAATTTTATCGTTAAAGTCAAAGTTTCCCCCCGACTTTGAAAATATACATTTTCCCCTTATGTATATGTCAATTCATTTTTCAAAATAACTATTTTATCTAAATTATCAATCTTTATATTTTGTTACTTCTTTAAAATCGTGATATTTTTCTTTTTAAGAAAATCTATTTTAACAAAGTTTAACAATATAAAAATAAATATTATTTTCAAGATTAAAAAAAAGTGAAAGTGTTAATAATTAAGTATATAAATTAACAATATGATGTTCTTATGATGAAATAAAAGAGCAAAATATAAGAAAATTTTATTTTAGTATTACAATAATAAATCTATATCTATTTTACACACGTCAAAACAATATATAAAAAAGATATCACACAAATGGATGATTGAAAATTCAACGATAAAATAGACACTGCGCATAATAAAAAGAGGGAGGGTGGCGCAAGTTTGGATAAAAATTGATCCAAATCGAAAAATCAAATAAAATTAATTAAATAAGTCTATTTTATTTTATTTTGATTTGGTTTGATTTATTTTTTAAAAAAATCGATAGTATTTAGCTTGGGTTTGAATTTGTTTGAAAAAATCGAAGAAATAATTAACTCGAACTGACATATTATATTAATATATTTTATTTTATATTTATACATACATAGTACATTATTTATAAAAATAATTTTTAAGAACTTATATATGTTTTGATCAAATTTTAATTTTTTAATCTACTTATGATCGAAAGTACTAATGCTCAAGACAAAAATATTTATTTCATTGATTTCATGTATATGACTGTCTATGACAATTCTTGGTGGAAATAAAAATTGTCGCTATTTCTTCTTTCTATGCCAAAATGGTGAATTTCGAAAAAAGTTTCACAGTAAATTTAGTATTGAAAGTTCTATAATATCAATCGTTCAAACTATTTTTCATTTTGAATGAATTTGTTGTCATTTTTTTTCCATTTTGAATGTAGCATTGCTTTTATTTTTGTGTATGATTAATAACCGAATAACCAAACCAAACCAACCAAAATCGATAAATGTATATTATAATTGATTTGGTTTTAAAAATTTAAAAATCGAATTAAGTTGATTCAGTTTTGATTTTGACCAATAACAGACTCAGGCCGACCTATGAACACCCCTATCTAAATTAGATCATTAGGGAAATATAGTATTTAGGAGTATATTATCTTAGTAGTTTTGATTTTGACCAATAATCGACTCAGACCGACCCGTGAACACCCCTATCTAAATTAGATCGTTAGGGAAATATAATATTTAGGAGTATATTATCTTACTTAGTAGTTTTGATTTTGACCAATAACCGACTCAGACCAACTCGTGAGCACTCCTATGACTAGATTAGATCATTAGGGAAATATCGTATTTAGGAGTATATTATCTTACTTAGTAGTTTTAATTTTGATCAGTAACCGACTCTTGAACACCTTTATTTAAATTATATAGTTAGGCAAATACCGATTTATGAACATCCCCATATAAATTAGATCGTTAGGGAAATGTCGTATTTTAGGACTATATTGTCTGTCTTTAGAAGATTTGATTTCATTTACTGTTTTATCAGCATTATTATGATCTATATCTGATTGTTTTGATTTTATTTTATTTATTTGATTTGCCTTTGAAAAAAGTATAGCAATGAATTGTATATATTTATAGGTAGTCATTGCATGTGACCATTAAATATTTCTCTTTTCTGGATGTTTCGTTTTATTTGATTTTGTTTTTGGTATAAATTAGGAGCACCATAATTAACAATTGCTAAATTAGGACATTATTAGAGTTTTGCCTAATTTAGGATTAAGATTTTCTGGTTCACTTGATTTCTATATATATATTATGTTAAAAGCGTTAAAATATTTTTTCATCATTTCTCTTCAAACATTATATCATTATTTTAATAATATTAAATATTGATTATAATAAATATTATATAAATTACATTGAGAAAATTTTCTTATTAAGGTTAAATTCTTATAAGAAAAATCTTTTCCCCCCTTAAAATAGATTTGATTTAAAGAAAAAGTAAAAAAAAAAATCCAAATAATAGATAAAAAAGATTAGTAAAAGTTAAAAAAAAAAAAAAGGACAAAACAGACCACAAAAATAGAAAAAAAAGTTTTTCAAAAATCGTCCCCAAAAAAATTTTAGCTAAAGAATAGGGAAAAACGGAAGAAAAAAAAACTACTGGCAAAAGACAAAAAAGGTCCACAAAAAAAAGGAAAAGATTTTGAAAAAATAAAGGCAAAAATAAAATGTAAGAAACAAAAAACTGTAATCTAGGTAAAGGTGGGGCATAAAGTGAATTGATTTATTCATTTATTTTTTATTTTGTTGGTATAGAAAAATAAGAGAATAATCATATTATTCTTTATCATCTTTTTCTGTTTTAACATTAATAATATATACTTTTTCTATTTTTTTTATTTTCAGTATATTTTAAAATGATTCTCGAAGTACAATCTGTTCTGACTCGAAAACTTGATGATAAAGGATCAAAAGGTGGATATTCAATTCTTATTGTTTAATCATTAAAGTATGAGCACTTACAGTTTATACAAATTTATAGAAAAATTATGTAATTTATGTTAGGACATGATATTCAAATTCATCACATTAAAGATATATTTTGCAATTCTTATTTAAAGTGCATGAATTGACCTTTTGGCCTTATTTTAATGATTCGGCAAGAATACTATATTTAAATTATTTTAGAGATATTATTTTTTTCATATTAATAGTCCCATTGATATAGAATCGCTTTCTATGTGGCGTAGGACGATAAGGTAATATGAATATTCTATTAATATTATATCTATTTTAATATAGACTAAATTTATTTTTTTTTAATTATGATACATCTATGATCTAATTCATGAAGAGTTTTGTTGTTCTTTTTATTCAATTTTACTTGCCTGGTTTATTTTTTGCATTCCCTTCCACATAGCATTTCTTTTATAAGTTATTTTTATTAAATACACTTTGCTAAATTTGAATTTAGTTACGAGTATTCCAATGAGATTGAAAGCGATTAATGAATGATAAATATTAAAAAAATTTAAAAGTAATTAATTTTTTCCCTGATTTGTTAAAATAGATCGGTAAGAGAAAATATTTTAATATATTGGATAAGTAAAAAAAATAAAAAGAGTTAAACGTTAATTTTACTGTAATCTCATATATATATATATATAAAAGAGAATTATCAGCCCACCTACGTGACACCACCACAACCAAAACATTTCTCAACTTTCCCAATTTATATTATCCATGTCACATACAGCATCGACCAATGATTGTTTCACTGTTGGGTTTGCTGCACTTCTGGCAAGTAGTTTCTCACAAAATTATTATATAAGAATATTATTTTTCATGCATGAATCGAGTGGCTATGATATTATATTGGGACAAAGATGAGGTATATCGAAAGATAGGGAGAATATAATCAATGTGGATTGCAATCGGTGAATATCCCTTTATTGTATGATTCTTTTTATGTTGGTGTATATTGTTAGGAAATATCCCTCCTATATGGAGGGATAGACCAATTAATTAGGACTCTTTAATTGGATTCTTTAAACTCAATTTATTTGAATTTTTGTCTTGGCCCATTTCACTAAATAGAAAGCAGCAGAAATATATATATTACAACAGCAGTCAGTAAAGAACAGAGAGCAACAGTCAGCAGAGAAAACAGAAGCAGCAGAGAAATTCTGCATTTTCGTCACTGTGCACCAGCTGATTTTCCTTCCGGATCGGAGACCAAATGGAGTCCGTTCGTCCTCAAATTTTAGTATGTTGTTCCTGACACTCTACTCTTCAACTGCAAGAAACAGTTTTTTATTTTGATGCCCGGAAGGTTATTTTCTGACTGTGTTTTTTCAGACCTGCGTTTTTGGAATTTTTACTCCATTTTGGTGAAATTGTTGATTGTTGTCTTGCCAAGAATATTTCTTGATGATTGTATTTGCCTCTAGTGTTTACTAGAGAGGAGAACTTGTTGTACCCACTTGGTTTTGGCGATTAGTGAAAGTTTTCGGATCGTTGTTGAACGGTCCCGTGGTTTTCTCCCCGATTTAGGGTTTCACGTAAATTGCGTGTTCTCTACTTTATTTGCACTATTTTTCACTAACCTGTTGCTGCTGAAAATTTGGTGTTCATTGTGCTTTTGTCATTCATCTTGTTTATTTGGGGGAAAAGATTTTATTGCGTTTACGTTGTGTTTTGTCGTCGCTTCCCCAGCATATATGTATTTTATCATTAAAATAAAATATTAAGTGTATATATTAGTAGATACAAATTATGGTAGAACAAATTATTAGTTCTTATAACTTATATGACCATTAGTTTTTGTAACTCTTATGGTCATTAGTTTCTTGTAACTTATATGACCTTTAGAGTCTTGTAACTTATGTAACCACCATGTTCTACCTCATAATGTCTTGTAACTCATGTAATCTCCAAGGCATAGTTTCTCCATTTATTCACCTACATTATTATCCACTTTATTCTTATTCAAGACAAGGAAGAATTCCTCACCCATAAATGGTGGTGATCTTTCTTTGTTTTTTGAAGAAGAATAAGTAATAAGTGGAGAGAAAAAATGTGAAATGTGGATAAAATATTCTAGTGTGTAGTGAAGTGAGCGATAGTGAAAGAAAGAGTTGAGACAAAGAAAATATTCGAAGTCTTTAACTATATTCACTATACAAATTAAAAAAGAGATCAGTATTTATATGTTGAAGGAAAGTATTTTTTTGTGGAGCTTTAAACTCTTCAACTAATCCGTAGTTATTTTGAGTCATACAACATTATTCGGTTATTGTCTCCTGGGAGGGACAAGTCAAGAGATGTATTGCTGGATCGATGTATATTATGCCGCAGTGGACTTGAATTTCTTTCAAGAGAGCAAGAGATTCGCGCTTCGGCCTAAATGAATTTTTGTTCAATTTTGTCATTTTATTTTCAAATGTAATTTATTGGTATTGATCATATATTACACTATCACTTTATTTATTTTTAAGTTCTCTTTCATGTCGTAAGAGGCGGAGGGTTCGGGGATTTGTTCTAAAAAACGCAAAGACAACAAAATAGATTAACAAAAATATAGAAGCCATATTTAATTGAAAATTCTCACTTTTAAAAAATGTTGTTTTCCCTGGTTTCTATTACATTTATTGTAGTATTATTATGACTGACAATGTGGTACCAATTTGAATAGAAAGAATTTTCGATAGGAGAAATTTGAGAAATAAACCTCCTCTCTTATCGGTCAAAGAGGCAAAAATAGGCTTCCTATTAATTTGACAAGTAAAAATAGACATGTTATTGATATGGAATATATTGTATGATCGTCAAAAGTTTGATCAGTTACTCAAAGTCGGACAAATTCATTACACGAAAAATTTTATTTTCTTTTTCAAAAATATTTTTCTTACAAAAATATATTTAAAGCTCACTGCTGATGTCTTTTGTACCTGCACGAAGCGCAGGCTATTTTAGTTGTAAACTTATAATTGGTCCTCGTATATTTATCCAGTTACAGACTCTAAATACAATGGATATCAACATGGAATATAAAAAAATTTAGTATTGTAATAGAAAAAACGTACCAACAAAGGGAAACAAAAAAAGTTGTCCTTCGAAAGCAGTCTTTCCTTTTCGGCGAGATAGAGACAAGATTTTTTGATATATTTTAGTATTTCTCAGACTTTACTTGTGAAATGATAAAGGACAAGTCGGGTGCACTAAAACTCTCGCTATGTGCGGAGTTCGGACCACAAGGGTCTATTATACATAGTCTTACCTTGCATTTCTGTCAAAGATTATTTTCAAGGCTTGAAGTCTTGACCTCTTGATCATATGACAATAACTTTATCTTCAAACTAATATGCTGATATCATTGTTGTGCCAACAAGAAAAACGGAATTTAAAAGTAACATATATAAAAAGTCAAACCTCATAATAAATTGAGAGGGTGAGTTCCAAAACCTATATTTGACTCTATTTGTTCTTTTTTTTTTTTTTTTTGCACATGTATATAAATTTATTAATTTTTTCTAGCCAGTTGAGAGGTTAATGGAGTAACATATAGATGTACAACCTGTTTTTTTTAGTTAATGTATTGTATTCTCATTGAGATCTCAATTAATTTGAATTTGCACCGCATGAAACCTACTTAAGAAGAAGCGATTCCTAACAAAAAAAATTTCATATCCAACACTTTAACTCAAGATCTCTAATTAAAAATACAGAAATTGCATTCATCTCAACAAAATTCTTTCTATTTTTTTTCCTTTTCTATCCACAAAGGCCTAATCATTATTATTTGGCCCCTATGTCCTACAAGTTGAATAAGAAAGGACCAAGTTTCCAAGTTTATCTTGTGTTGAAATCATTTCTTGTATTTAAGAGACTTATTAGTGCCAATAGACTAATTAATTTAGTAACTAAACTAAATATTGAAATCATTTAATTAGTAAGAACATAGTTGGAGCAAGTATTTGACGAAAGCATATGTAAGTTAAAGTATTGATAAAATGTAAAGGAAATATTATTTGAGCGAGTACATTTCAATAAATAATTATTGATTTTAGTGATATTTTTTATTCATCACTATTTATAGCAAATATTATGAAAGTGATAAATATTTGAAAAAATAACGTAACTAGCTAGGCAAACATATCATATGTATTTACATTATACCACACTATAGTTTGAAACAATTACAATTTATAGCTATTGTTAGGGTTTTGTTATTATTTTCTTTCTCTTCTCTTTCTCTCTCTCGCCTCTACCCTCTCTCTGCAATTTCTTCCCAGATATACAGCTACATATGTATATTAGCTACATATATACAATTATTTTGATAGATTTACATAGTCAATTCAACAGATATACATATATAATTCGCCTCTCTAAAATTCTTTGTCCTCTCTCGCTCATTTCTCTCTCCTCTCTCTCACTAGTCTCTCTCCTCCCTCTCTCAATCTCGCTTGCGAGATATACAAATACATATATACTAGTTCCACATATACAATTATTTGACAGATATACATATATAATTTGACAAATATAACATACAGTTGGTCTCTCTCCTCCTTCTTTTGATCTCGCTCGCCGCTCGCCTCTCTCCTCCTCTCCAGGTCACATACCCGAGGTTATATCGTGTAATTATATAAAATATAATTATTTAATGTATTAAATTTTAAACTTAGACTATCAAAATATTTTTAGACTATTTATAAAAATTCTTCAAACTATTTTCTAGTATATCTACATGAGTTACCAAGATAAATCTACTCAAATTTATTTATATAAAATATTAAGACATATTTGAACCATCAAGAAGAAATCTAGTGGGGTTGGAGCTGACAATTCAAATTAAAAGTGCCGCAATTACATTTATGATCGCCGTCTTCTTGAGATAATTGGCTGTTCAACTCATTCTTTACCTTATATCCTTAAATATTTTTTCTAAAATATATATAAAAAAAATTATTATATTTTTTAAAATATAAATATGGGGTAGATTACGTACCTAGATAAATATATAATATATATTTACATTGTACTAATATTATAACTATGTAATAGCCATAATAAGGATTTTCTTGCTATTTTTGCTCTCCTCTCTTCCTCACCCTCGTCTCTCTCATATCTCTCTGTACTATCTTGCTAGATATACAAATATATATGTATATCAGTTGCATATATATAATTATTTAACGGATATACATAATATATATACAATTCACTTCTCTCCATTCTTTGCCCTCTCTCGCTTACCTCTCTCCTCCCTCTATCGATGTCACTCGCCTTTCTCCTCTCTCTCCCAATCTCGCTTGTCAACTATACAAATACATATGTATACATATACATAATTATTTGATAGATATACATATATAATTTAACAAATATACATAAATATTTTGTCTCTCTTTACTTTCTGCCTTCTTTCGCTCGCGTCACTCCTATAATACATAGCTACGAATTATAATTTTAGCAAGCTATAGTTATTTTTATTTTATAATTTTTCAAGCATTTGTTATGCAAACCACGCATCAATCATCTTGATTTTTAAATATTTTTTATTTTTTGTTTGTTTTTCTATTTAATTTCTACTCTTTCTCTTTCTTTCTATTTTTCACCTCAACTTCTCCAAAAGTTCCTCCAATATAATCATCACCATTTCAGTTTCTACAACAATCATCAATTTTTTTTAAAAAAAAAATTAATGAAAGTTTATTTTCGTCATAAAATTTTATAGTTAAAAAATACGTCATAGAGCTGTTGTAACCGAACCTCCTTTCTCAAAACTCCAATAATAATTACTTACGAAAAATATTATTGATTTTGTCGTTTATTTTGTTTCTCTCTGTATTTTGTACGGAGTCACATAGTATTCAGGGGATTTATCATAATCCTCTTCGATAAAAATTTATACTATTTTTATATAATTAAAATAATTTTTTATTTATATAACAAATGTTAAACTCCCCATATATTTATTTCTTAAAATTTTGAACTTCTTAAAAAAAAATTTGAATCCTCAACTGTCTATATTCCTTCCAAAGATATTTGAATATGAGTATCATACAATAATTTAAATATTAAATTCACAAAAACATAATAATTTTGGAGGTTTTAACCATCATTGTTTTCAAAAAAAGTTCAATGGTCAAAGCAAGGGAGCTGTGACATGCACATGGAAAGATCACCCAAATCAAACTAGAAATGTGTTTTATTTAAAAAATATATGACATGATATAAAACATTTGTTATAAATTATTAACAAATTAGCATATGCCGCTTTATATTTTCTTGGGAATGTGAAAGAATCTTTTGTCGTTTTTAATTTTTTTTATTTAATTTTTAGATCGAAACTTAAATTTTTGTAGTCGCTATAATTTTGCTATAATCTATTTTTATTATGCAATGGATCATAATATAAACATCACTAGGTAAATCTCATGAGATGAGCTTCTGGCATTAGGAGGATAGGAGGGTTCGAAACCACAATCTCCCTTATGGAAGCCTCTCCTCAAACCAACTCAACTAGAGCTGAAGGTGCTTGAATACTAATTTATTAGGTTCTTAATATGTGTTTGTTGATGTTTATTTATGGTTAATTTTTAAATGAGCGATTAGTAGGTAGGCTATGGCTGATCCATCGATAACTCCACTTTGATGAATTAATTTATTGTTAACTAACCATTGTCCAAAATACGTCCAACATCACCCGAATGTCATAAACCCTAACTTAACTTTAATAATTAACACTAAAATAAATTTTTTATGATGTGATTTTAGACTTGACAAGTATATATATGTGTATATAGGTGATTGTTTAACTAATTTTCATCTGATGCTCAATTGATAACAATCGTCCATCGAGTGATTAACTCCGATCCACGATCACTAATAAATTCACCATATACTATGTTAAGTAAAGCTATTAACGAGGATTATGTAAAATGAAATCTCTTATACCATGCTTTTGAATTATTGGGAAATCATTACTTATATTTGTAATTTTGACACGTAAAAGTGTTATTTGAATGAATTTATGGTCCACAGAATTTATTTGAGTTTGCTATCTTGAGTCCACAGTCCCCACTAGAGACATAAGCTATTTATTGCAATTTAATACTGATATTAACTTGCTACTTCCGTGCGTGTGCTACAAAGTCATTTATGTTCTATTTGAAAATAATTTAATAATATCAGTATTATTTGAAAGGATAAAAAATATTGATAAATGAATGGGGCGAGTTAAGTTGAATATAAGTCAATTAAATATGAGTTAAGTAAAAATAAATAAAGTATCTAATTCAACTCATATTTTAGACGGGTAAAAATAAATTATTCAATGAATAATATGGATATGAATATCCATATTATAGTAAAGATTATGTTAAAGTTTCAAAAGCAAATCATTTTGCTCACCCACAAAAAAATTTCAAAAACATTTAATTTCTTTTTTAAAAAAAATTAAATTTTGTATATCACCCAAGCCATATCCTCCCCCAAACTGTTTATAGCCCCAAAAAATATTAATACCATGTTTCATTCTTTTATGAATGATTCTCTTTTGTTAAGTTATTAGTTTTTAGACGGGTAATATGAATTTTATCCATTTTTTATTCATTTTAAATAAATTGAATATTTAATTTATTTAAAGTAAATCAGAGTAAATATCTATATAACTTATCTATTTTGCAAACTCCTACTTTTAAGTCATTTACGCCTTATAGTTCATAGACATTATTATTCTAAATTATTTAGGCAAGATGGAGAATGAATGCATCAACCTTACAAATTAAATATACCTTTAAACCATTTCAAAAATAAATTAACTTTATGCTTTGTTATATATTTTTAGTTTTTAAAATATTTTTATAATTTGACTCAAAAATATTTTTCAACTATCAAAATAACTGAAAATACCCTTTGTGCGAATTAATGGTTGCTCTAAAACAAGAGAAATGGCCAAATTTTATTTTAGACTAATCAAAACAGAATAGTTTCTCCCTTCATTTCAAGGACAAATTTATATTAGAAATTATGAGATTAGATTATCTATTTCAAATAACTATATATATTTATACAATGCCGATTTTATACTTTATAAAAAGTTTAATTACGTGTATTAATTTTCAACTAAATATTTATTTGTCTTTCAGAATTATTATATCCTTATATGTTACTTCTATTATATGTTCCACACATTTAACCCTCCACCTCCACCTCCACCTTCAGGTATTCTAGTTTTGATAGACAAGGTTACCTGATACTTATTGCTGGTGAAAGATGATAAATATCCTGTGAAATTAATTGATGTGCACATAATTACTCTATTCTAATCAATCCTTATGAAATGTATTTAATTTAAACATTGATTAATATATTTTCTTTGTCGATTCAAATCTAAATTTCAGAATTCAAAATCATTCTAAAATCAGTAAATTTCAAATAAAAACTAAAAAAAATTTCTTCAAACATATATTATCTCCACTAACTATTATCTGCTTGAGATTTCAATTATCAAATTTTATTGTGAAGACAATTTTTTTAGAGTTTAAAAAAAATAGACAAACTATTTATGATCTATATATCTCATATACATGCAAATCTTATCAAGGAAAAAAATGTTAAAAAAGAATATGACAGAGAGTGCCACCAAAATTACTTCTGATTTCAATATTCTAGTAAATTTAATATTAAAAGACATTATTTTAACTTTGTTCTTGTTTAAACTTTTGAATGCTTCTACATAAAATAAAATTAGGAAATAATATTTTAAGCCATAAATGGCACAGTGAAAAAGACAGAAAAGAAAGAGCCCACTATGATGTTTTGTTTAAAATGACATGTGAGGGGCTGATATTAACAAACCAAAAAAAAAACGTGGTCTCTAGAAATATATATTATAGTGTTTGGTAGCCGCTCATAAATTTGATTATTTTAAATTTACGTTCTTTAAAATTTTATTTCTATTAAATTTTTTTTTATATCTAAAATTTTAATTCAAAATATCACGATTTAACATATTAAATCGTATGAATACTTACTCTAGATAAGAGAATTCTTACCGGCAAATTAAAAGTTGAAGTTGTGGAAGTAAAACAATTCATAATATATATATATATTACTTTATTTAAATAAATAAAAGAATCAAGCGTAACCTCAAATTGTTGGGTTTTTTTCTTTATTTTTGCCTCTTATTTATATTTTTTAGCAGATGATTTCAAAAGAATTAATTGCTTATATCTATAAATTTATTTTAAATTATTTATATTTTTAAAATTAATTTGAGAATAGCTAAAAATAACAAAAGTAAAAAAAAAATTAATGCTCAATTTGTATCCTAAACCTTTTTTTCTAAATGAATATATATTACCTCAAAAATTACTTAATATGGAACGAAGGGAGTAACTTAAAATTGACTTCTCTGTTTAAATAAGACAGTAATACTTCCCTATCTCAATAGAATTATACACTCTTTGTCCTATTTTATATGATATCGTTTGACTTAACACTATGCTTAAAAAAAAAAGAAAGACTTTTAAAATTTGTTATCTAAAATCATTCCTAAATATTTATGTAGTTGAGGATTATTTCATTAAAGGGATAATTTTATAATTAAATTATTTTTAATTAGAGTAAATAATTTTTTTGGACGAATAAAAAAAAAAATAGTGCCACATGAAATAGAACAAAGGGGAATAACGTATTATTTTCTTAATTATTACAATTATATATTATATTGAATTTATTTACCCCCTACGCCCGGTCCCCCACCCCACCCCAAGCTAGAGTTTTAGGGCCCAGAATGTCAGTTGTCCAAGTAGATGTACGTACTATGGTCAATGTTGTTGTAAAGATATCAACCAGTTATTTATAATTATTTGTCAAAGTTACAATTAATAATTATTTTTGAAATTTTTTTCAAATATACTTAAAAAAAAAGAAGAAGAAAATTTTAACTTTATAATTTTAACACTATACTAATAAATTCAATTGTGAAAAATTTTAAATATTAAACTAGGAATAAGTGATATTTTAGTTTAAGCCAACCTCCGAGAATAGTTCGATTGATAAAGACCTGAAAACAAAATTCTTTAAATAGTCAATTTGACTCCTAATAAAATCACTAAAAGCATTATAAATTAATCGTATCTTTAAAATTTTATAAAATTAATTGAGGTACATCGCTCTGAAACAACGAACTCGGTGGATACGATTAGTCAAATTTGCAAAGCAATATCCGAAATCTACGAAAAGAAAAGTTTAAGGCATAAAGGGCAGTGAAAAGGGCAAATTAGGAAAAATCGATGCTGATATTTTTGGTGTGAATGATCTTCACCGCAAAAATTTGTAGTTTCATTGTAACACATGTACGTCCATAAATATTTGTGCATGCACGTGTATGTTTCTGCACCTCACTAGTATCACCTGCATGGGGACTTCATTTTATAAATATTATAATAACTTACTATTTTATTTTAAATACAAATACTAAATAATTTTAATACTAATATAAATTATTTTACTAAAATAAAAATAGTTATTTTAATAAAAATTAAATTCAATAACTAAAGCAAAAGGTCTTAGTTGATTAGTAGGCTACCTTAATAGCTAAAGGAAAAGGCTACGTAACAGATTAATTCTTTTAAAAATCAATTACTATTATTTCTTTTTCACCCTAATACAATGACTTTTTGTTTTGCAAAGTAATAATAATAATAATAATAATAATACAATGACTTTTTGTTTTGCAAAGTAATAATAATAATAATAATAATAATAATTATTATTATTATTATTATTATTATTATTATTATTGTTATTATATTGATAAGATGATCTGTTATTTCAAATTTACCGAGGTTAGTGCTACTTCCTTCGTGCACCATTTATGAATAAGCAATAATAAGGAACAGATCTTGCATTTGACGAATGGATTTATGTAAATTATATTATTTTTATTAAATCTTTAATTATAAATTTTATTATAATAATATATGTCACCTTGAGATTCTCATAGAAACTTGATTTATAAATTTCAGATTTTAGATTCTGTTAGCCTATGGAGTCTGATGTAATATTTAATGTATTGTTAAATATTTAATGAAGATTGTACTGTTTATTCTTCATGTAATTGAGTATTACCATGTTAAAAAAAAATTATCTTCCCATTTTTACAGAGAGAATCTCTCACTTTTCTCTACTTCTTCTTCTTTCATCTTAATTTCTGAACAGATTCGATGTAGATCCTGACACGTTCGATGTAGCTTACAAAAGAATGATAATTATATAATATAAATATGTAATGCACGTATATATTAAGTATATATTATTTTTTTTAATTTCTTGAACTTTAATTATCATATTTTTTACATTTTAAATTAAATTATTTATTTTATTTGTTAATTAATTACCAAAATTTATTTTTAACAACTTTGGAATTGTAGTAGCTAAAGTAATTTCATATAATTAGTATAGTATATAAAAGCTATTCAGCTCACATTTCTTGACTGTCTTGTTGTATTTTGTGCTCTGGTTAATCACTAATGACAGTGGCTAATGACGAATTAAAAAATTATATTAACAAATTTAAATAAAATACAAATATATCACATGTAAGATCTTTTGTTTGGTTTGTCTTTTATTCCTCTACGTATATTAATTTTTAATTAATTTAAATTTGTACCTATATATGTAGGTTTATCTAAAAAGAAAGTAATATTAATAAAGAAATATTTTACATAAGATTCAAATCATCAATTTCTAATTAAAAGTTACTAAAAATCAAACTTATGGAAAATAACTCTTTCACTGTGTTTAATATTAAAATTAGATTTCCCTAAATATAATGTAAATCTAGTTTAAGATCTAAGTTAATTTTTAAAATTTTTATGAAGAATTAAAATAAGATAAACAAATAAATTAAGAATTAACTATAATTAAATAATACCAAAGAAGGTTAAAATATCTAGGAGCAACCAGCAATACTTTAATAATTTACTTATTGTGAATTATTAAATTATGTACATCAATCAATTACCAAATGACTATTTATCCAGATCCAATGAATATTTTATAGTCACACATGCAATAACAATGTCTAAGACCATTAATTTTAATGTTTTTTATTTCGTCCGTTCATTTTTTACTTTTTACTACTTGATTTAATAGATTAATTAAAATATAATTATTAATATAAATATATTTTATTATATTATTCTATTAATTATTAGTATTTAGCAATTAAATTTTAAAAATAATATTTAACACTAAAAGATAAAATATAAATTTTTTTTAAGTATTTTTCCTTAATATGTCAATCTATTAAACAAATTAATGCTAAGTATAAAAATAAATAAAAGGAAGTATATCAAGTTAAATGGTGTTAGATAACATTTTTAGTAATATAATTACTCCCTGTATCTTTTTCTTAGCTGTCATAATTTTTATTTTTAAAATTAAATTATATAAATTTTGATAAATATTTTTAAGATATATATTTTCATCGTATCAATAAAAAAAGTTAAAATCAATAATATTTTTCATATAATTTTTATTTTAAAGTATCAGAGTAATTTAATTTTTAAAATTGATGAAATTGATTTTCTGGAAACGCGATATAAGAACTTAAAAAAGGTAAATAAAGTAATTTTTATGGTGACTTTTTAGACACCTACCCACCAAAGGCACCTATAGTGTTGTAAAGTTCCTAATGTACCCCTATATATATGACTAAATCGACTGATTGCTCACAGTTTCCAGCCATGGCTTCCATGATCGAATCTGCTTGGACGGTACTATTCTCTTCTCTCCTCTCCATTTTTCGTCCTAATTTTCTCTACTAAATTTTAAAATGTTCTTCTAGAAACTTCGATTCGGTCCTTCTAGAAGCTTCGAATTTCTTCGGAAATGCAGCTGTTCTGCTTCGTTGTTTGTGCGTTGAGAAACAATGGCAAAGAGGAACATTTTTTTTTCTTTGCGTTATTAGCATTTATTTTTTTAGTTTTTTATCCGTCCCTGCACTTGAAGAAAACTCGAATCTGAAACCGAATACTTACCGCCTCATCACGATCTTTGTCTGTCATTATCAGCATTTATAGTTAGGAGTAATGATGAATACAGGCGGAGAATTTTAGTGACTCAGTTGGTTGAGTATGGATCGATTTTCTACCATCTAATCCCTTCTTCTACCCCAATTTTTTTTTTTCAAAATTTATTTTAGTGTTCTTATAACCTAGTTTCTCCATGCATTTTGTATTTTAGATATGCCGGAAAAATTATGTTCTATTTCATTTTCGCCGGGAGCTAGCCGGAAATGTGTTTGTATGTCGGAAAATACTTTCAACTTATAGTACTATTTTTTTTTTCAAAATACTATCAGATTGTTTAATTTGATTATTGTTTTGTGGTTTTTTCAAGAAAATACTAAATTGTAGAAAATAATGGGCGTTTGACGATGAAAATAAAATGAAAAATTATTTTATTTTGGATCAGAGTTGTGTTTACTCATATATTTTATAAGAAATATTTAGAATGTAAATATATAGGATAAATTTTAAAAATGAAAGTGGAAACCATAGGTTGGGTGTTTCCCAAAAGTTGTACAGTAAATGTTTTATGGTCGAAAACTCTTACTTTTTGTGAAAAAGAAAAATCTGAAAAAAAGTAAAAAAAAAATCACCTTTCCCAGAAAAAAGCATTTTTGAGTGATTTTTTCGGTGTACCAATACCCCAGTTCTTTAGTCTTGTATGTATTTGTTGTGGTGAGTTGGATGAGAGAGAATTAGGAATGATATCATCGAACTTATTCTTTCTATTTTTATTGAAGAAATTATTTTTGAAAATAACTTCTTCAGACCTCACTTTCTGCGCATATTTTATCCTTCTTTCCTTAGATCCTATTAGTGGGATTTCACCAGGTATCTTATCATTGTTGTTGCTGTATTGGAGAAATTATTTTCGGTCTTTCTGCGTATATTTTATCCTTCTTTCCTTAGATCCTATTAGTGCGATTTCACCAGGTATCTTATCATTGTTGTTGCTGTATTGGAGAAATTATTTTCGGAAACAACCTCTCCAGACATCACTTTCTGCGTATATTTTATTCTCTCTAGACTCTACTTATAGGATTCCAGTGAGTATGTTGTTGTTGTATTGGATGAGAAATCATTTTTCTAGAGTTTGAGCTTACGGAGTTTCGGATAAAACCTTGACTTATTGAGCTTTTGATAAATTATTTACATATCTTAAGGTAATTTTTTAAATATAAAAATAAAGTTTGAGTCAGAGTTACTAAATTTTATTGAAGCTATAGCTCAATAGTAATGTACATATGCCTTTTGATTAGGAGTAGGAGTTCTCTTGTGTTCCATATAGCCAACCATCAAGTAATAAATTAGATTTTAAATACGCCGTAGAGATTCCGTCAGCCTTCAAGTTACTTGGAGGTGCATTTGGTATTGCGAAAATATTTTTTAGGAAAATATTTTTTGAAAATTAGGTTTTATGGTAGCGAATAATTGTTTAAATATGATTATTTTTTCCATCGGAAAAAAGGTGAAGTAGCTTCTTTCACTTTTGTCTGGATATAATCTTATTGAATGGGAGAAAATGACTAACTGTTTTTTTTGGATGGAAGTCATTTTCTTTTTGTCTCGACTCTTGATTTCACGTCACTTTTGCTTGCTCAACATTATTATGAATGTCACTTTTGCTTGCTCAACATTATTATGAATCTTTAGTATTAAAATAATTCTTTTTATAAAAAAAATAATTTGATTTTTTAAACATAACAAATGCAACAATATATAAGTGGGGTCTGGAAGGGTAAAATGTATACAGATATTACTACTATCTCATAGACATAGGCTGAGATTTTATCACTATCTCAAAGATATAGGCAGACTGTTTCTGAAGAACTCTTGTCTCAAAAATCAAATCCCATAAGTCGAAGATACTGGATATGAAAAAAAAAGGAAAGAAAAGAGAAATGGAAAACGACTAATAAAATATCAGATTATCTTTTAAACATAATTATCACTTTTAATGAACTTCTCTATCAGTAAAATACTTTTCAAAAATAAGTTTTTCTTTTCTGTTGCTATGAAATATTTTCCTCTTTTTATAATGCAGGATCTTTTAGACCGAAGATATTTTTCAGGAAAATGTTTTTCAAAAAATGAATCATAGTTCTTTATTACTTGTATTGTGGTATTCGAACCCATTTGTATGAATTTCCATCAATCTAGGATGGAGCCAAAGATTCACATTTTTTGGCTTTGGGGTTATGATGGAATAAAGCAAAATGGCTCTTTAAACTGTCTGCGCTTCTTTCAATTGTGAAGTAGCAGTTAGTCAATGCA
>JAPFFP010000001.1:32952423-32962680 GCA_026153255.1 Solanum medicagineum
TTCACGGAATATCTTTATGAATCCAATAGAGAGATCATGATATCAGAACAATCAACTATGAATGCGGACAAAGTGGACGTGTTGAAGCTACAGATGGATGATCTATCATGGTTAATATTGGACAACCTTGGAAATAGAACATTACTAATTGTTGTATGTCAGTTATTTTTTGGTAAATAACTGTAAGAGCATAAGGCTAAAGAGGCAACTGGACGTAGCCCCAGTTCCTCAACATATACCTTACGTCTATACTACTGATCAAATATTATCTAGGATTGTATAATTCAGTACATGGAGGGATCTAGCTAGTTTACCCCTCATATTTGCTCTAAACTAGACATCTTGAATTACTGATTTGTCGATGGTATCCGTTGGATGCCTCTTCCCTGTAAAAATGATTTGATTCCTCTCTAACCACAACCAGCATCCAACGTCATATGGTAGATGATAGAGCTTGGTGTGTTAGTCTGTTTATACTTCTCCATCCAATTGCATTCTCTATGCCAATCCCAGCACGATCTTACTATGTACTGCCATTTCAATAGCTACTCCACACTTCTGCTGCAATGGGGCATTGGAAAAGTAGATGTTTGATAGTCTCAACACTCCCTTCACACATAGGACACAGAGGTTCTACATCAATCCCCCATTTAATCAACCTGTCTTTGGATAGATCTTCTCATTTGCCACTAAGAATGTAACGAATACCCATTTTGGAGGTGTAGGATTGCTACAATCAGCGTTCTCCAGCTTACTCGTGGGAATGCTCCCAGGAATTTCAAGTACATGCTTCATATAGAGAAGAACTCTCTTATCTCCATTTCATTTTGAGCATTCAGTCCAGCTTTACTCATCTAGGAGGCGGCTTGAATGATCTTCTAAATTACCCATGAAGCTTGATTAGTTATTATCCTGTAACATCGCCTCCCTTTACGTAGTACTGGTGTACCTATGAACCACAACTTATCGTTTTTATTACTTATTTATGTGACAGCGTGAACATGTGTGCTTAAAACTTATGTTTACGTCAACATCTATGATATAGGTATAAAAAACAATTAACCTTATATAAAAAGTATGATTTTTCATAGAGGGATTAAGGCATCGTTTATTTTTATTAAGATTAAGACATTTGAATCGAAATGCACATTTGAATATCAAGATGTGCATTGATACGCAGAAGTCTGAGTCTGAATGCACACCCAAATATTAAGATGTTGCATTGAGATCTGAAGACTAAATAGTTAATACTATTTATTTTCTTAACATTTGAATATATAAAATTTTTTTTTATTAAAAAAATAATGAATACGAAATTAAAATAAAATACTAAATTTATCTAGAGTTATATTAATAATATATTTTAATTTTTTAATCTAACAATTGGTGGTGGTGATGACTCACGGTGGTGATTGTACATATCAATTTGGGATGGTATTGGGTGACGATGGTGGTTGTGGGTAGTATCTTATGTTATGGTGATTGGCAATATTGATTAATTATACTTGTTGGTGGTGACTGATAATTAGTAGTGGAATGATACTATTAGCTAATGGAGGTAGTGAATAATGATGCCGGTTAGTGGTATAGTGTTGACTAATGGTGGTCGATTGTTATTAGTGGATATAATAGTGGTTGGTAGTGATGATTGCAAATAATGTCTAGTAGTAATGACGATTTACAGTGATGGTGATGATTGTGATTAGATAGAGGATAATGGTTGTGGATGATAGGTGGTGGTTCTTGGATATTCAGGCAACAACTTGCTTTATAATAAGTACTTAGTAATTAAGATAAAAGTTATCCATGGGAAGTCAACTATCTCAGTTCTTGGAGATTCTGGATTAAAGAAACAGCTGGAACTGGTAGGTCAAGATTACTAATGATTTTTCTCATTAATCCCTGTTCTTTTAAAGCATTCTGCATAGATGGCTCCAAAATATAGGAGAAAAGAAAATCTTCCTGAAAAGCTACTAAACTTTCTACAAAAGTGACGTGCATCGAAGAAATGTTGTACAACCCATTGGGTTTGCCAGTGTATCTAAATCATGCAGATGTGTAACCAAGAAATGTGATTCGATTGCACAATCATCATGGCTCGAGCTTTCAAATGAACCTCAATGCTATTGCAAAACTCAACAGCATACCTTCAACATTTCATTTGAAGGAGTTGGTGGCTATTGGTGGCATGGTAGAAGCAGGCCATGCTATGATCCTTGGAAGCATATTCATAACTACTCACCTTGGTTGTGAAAGGAAAGAAGATTCCTATTCATTACTCTGTTCAGAATACTGCCAGAGGCTGTGTTTCATTGTGATATATTTTCTCATCCTGTGCAAAAAAGTCACCATTACTTTCCTATTCCCCTTATTGTGGGGCTGTTGTTTTCCAACTATTGTGGTTTATAGGTCGGGAGAAAACCAAAAAGGATGAAACAACATTGCAGTCAAAATGGCCTTACCGCTCCAAATGATCCTAAGGGGCAACTGATACAATTAGGAATGCCATTATCTTGCAAGGGACCCTGGCAGTAATAGAAGAAACTCATGAATTTCAGTTTCTAGTGACACGACTAAGTAAAAGATGAGCCATTCCTTCAAGCTACTCAAAGCATCTCGTTGACTACTTGCTTGAATCTAATGGAGAGATCTTGCTCATTTTCTTGATCTCAGATAGATCAAACAGGATGGTGGACAAAGTGGAAGTGTTCAAGCTCCAGATTGAATCTGTCATGGTTAAAGCTGGACAACCTCGTAGATTGAATGTTATTTGTGGGGATCAATTGCTGTATGTCAGTACCTACAAGTAAATTGGCAGCAGAGACCACTGTGTCTATTTTACTCATCAGACCATTGATGGTTGGAGACGGTATGATATGAGAAATGGTTGCATTTTGCTCTTTTCTAATCATATGCTGGTTTTGAAATAAAATATCAAGTGTGGGAGAAGCCAATGACTGAAAAATCATCACAATGATGAAACGCATGATTATGATCCAGTATCTCGTCTATGATGTGTTATCATTTGGACATGTTGGTAACCTTGCTATTGTGTGAAATAAAAGGAATTCTTGTACATCTCTTCCTACACCAGAGGTCACTATTATTATTATTACTGCCTCACTTTCATCAGTTTATGTTTCTTATAAACTGTAGATGATATAAAGGGCTGCAACTGATAGTTAAGTTATTACCAAATGAAAAATTGGTGCTGCATGGACTTAATGATTTACATAATACTAGTGAAACATACACCAATGACTCTAGAGTATGATGTTATGTGAAGGACAATGAAAAAGGATATGTTTTTCAAAATTTTCAAACTTCTGGGTTTATAGAAGTTCAATTATGTGATGTTTTCCCCTTGACAAGAAGGGAACCATTTTAGTTGAATATAGAAACAACGTCTAGAAATCTTATATTTCATTATCATGGCTAAGGATGTAGCCCAGTTGAAAGCAATTTTTCAGTCAAGCTCTTCATCAGCAATGTGCCCAGACTTGGTCTCCTCTGCAAGACTTCTGTACTTTTTCCGCAACTTAGTCCTTGCCTTGCTCAGTAGAGAACTATGGGACTTATGAATCCTCTTTTCACAATTTTCTCTTCTTACTTCAGGTACAAAAACTCGAAAGACCACCTCTTCAAATTCAGGTTTGTACTGTTCTAAATCATCACTACATTTCGTTGCTGGTGCAAAGTGAAAAACATTGTGGAGGTGTTCATTTTCCATCATGTGATTTGTGAAACCATTGCCTAAAATCCTTCTTATGTAACTTATCTGTTTCAACTGTGACCAGGTGCTAAAAGTGAGTCTTGTCCTGCCTAAATTGAGAGTGATTGTCTTATCGTAATCATCCTCAAGAATTTTTGAAGCGTCTTTTTTGGTGCCATTGCATACTCTCTTTACCTGCTCCATTATGCCATCTTTCATATCCTTCGTGCTTGGGTATTCTCCTGCTTGACTTGAAAATTTCTCAAGACTGCCGATTTCAAAAATTAAAGCTAGCGCTTCAACGCTAGCAACATTAACATGTTCATCATCTTCCTCTAGTTGTTTCAGAAGATAAGGGATCAACCCTTTCCACTTTTTGGGGCTAATGCTGCATCGATCAATGGCCGAAAGGAGGAGAACCCAACCTGATATAGCTGCAGCAGTCACAGAGGATGGATGTTTTCTTTCTTGATTCATGAATTCCCATATAATTTCCATTGATCTTTCGGTGTCTACAAAGTCTCTAGCACCAACAAAAGTGACAATAGACAAACACTCGAACACCTTGACCGCCTGAGATAATTTGGAGTTAATCAGAAGTTGAGGAACCCAAACAAGCAATTCTTCATACACTTCATGTGCATTATCACCCGCACCAAGAGTCAGAACAACCAATCCAATCAGACGTAATGCTAAATCAATCTCCAACGCAGAACCACGTTTCAAGCAATTTTGACATCGGTGTACCAAAGTGACAAAATTATTTTCAACAAATTCATAATGTAGAGTGGTCTCAAATTCCTTAACCAATGTCGTTAGCGCGCTTTCTCTAGCTGAACTCTTCTTTTTGAACAACTCTTCTAAATAAGAATAGAGCTTCTTCCTTGAAACGGACATATTGCTGCTGCCTATTTTTACTCGGATTGGAAGCTTCTAATCCTTTTCTCTTTCGGTAAGGATTTTAAAATGCTTAATCAACTCTATTTACATTTTATTTTTCTCACATCTAATATAAAGTTCGACCCAAATGCATTTATATGCATGTCCCCAGCCCCCATAGACAAGGTGGTTCAAGGGGGAGTGCACAAATAGCCATATTTGTATGTTATATAAACATATTGAGAAATTGATACGGAAAGGCCAAATTGATTTTTCAGTTTAAGAAAATTCCTTCGAGATGCTAGTCTGTTTAAAAATTTTCTGAGTCTGTTTGGTTTGCAGATTCTCATAATAATTAAAAGAAACTCTTTGTTGAACATCATTAGGAATTTGATAGATTTAGATGGTTTCATTAGTGTTTTCTTTTATGCTACAACCTCATGTTAATTACAAGATACAAAACCTTTAAGCTTTTGAAAGAGGAAAGATCAGTCAAAATTAAAAAGAAAAACGTAAAATGGAACTGAATTCTCAACTTTTAACAAAACTTAGAATTTAATCAGTTCCATTATGCCAGTGATTAATGAAGAGCTAACAGAAATGAACTCTTGCGCGAATTCAATATAAAAAAAGCACAACTCATGGTTACAAAAGTGATTTTGTCGATGAAGCAGCTGATGATGTATAGACGCTAGAGGAAATAGTGTAAGTCATGGCCTGCTCCAGCTCACGCCCCACTGTTTTACTAACTTCATAGGTATTTGAAAATGAAGGCGAAAACATATTCAATGGAGGCGGGGAATATGTTGCAACTGGCATTCTTGATGGAAGAATTGGTAATTCAGCTTCAGAATTTAGAACATGGATTGCTTGCCTTATTGATGGCCTGCGTTTGTAGTCTGGATGAGCACACCATAGACCAACGACCATTAAATGTTCCATTTCTTTCTCGTTAAACAGTTTATTCAATCTTGGATCGGTTGCTTTAACTAGCTCTCCCGTGCCATAGAGGCTCCACACCCATTCTACCAATCTCACTTGATCTTCTGGTGCTTTGATATCTATTGATTTTCTTCCACTTGCTATTTCCAGTGCTACTATTCCAAAGCTGTATACATCTGACTCCTTGCTAGCTTTTCCATTCATAACACATTCCGGTGCCATATACCCCACGGTCCCTGCTAACATTGTTGTTTGAGATCCTTTGTCATGGTCAACAAGCCTTGCCAGCCCAAAATCACCTAATTTAGCAGTGAAGTTTGAATCCAACATGACATTACTTGCTTTTATGTCCCTATGGACTACACATTGTTCCCACTCTTCGTGTAGATAAAGCAAAGCCGAGGCAATTCCTTGAGCAATTTTCCACCTGATTTCCCAGACCAACAGCGACTTTTCTTTGAAAAGATGTTTATCTAGGCTTGCATTGGGCATCAATTCATAAACAAGATGCAGCTTGCCTTTCTCGTGGCACCAACCGATAAGTTGAACCAAATTTCTATGCCTTAATCGACTGATGATCTTCACTTCTGATGCATACTCCTTTATCCCTTGTTTGGACCCTTTTGACACTCTCTTAACAGCAACATATGAGTTAAATTCCTTCAATAAGCCTTGATAAACATCACCAAATCCCCCTTCTCCAAGCTTCTGTCCCTCAGAAAAGTTGTTTGTTGCACGAGCTAATTCACCATACGAGAACTTCTTAGGACCGGTACCCTTTTCAAATTCATTGTCCATATCTAGATCATTGAAGACATGGTCTTTATTATCTCCTTTCATCTTTTGCTTCCACAAAAAGCAACTCGCAATAATCAACCCGAGAACTAGAATAGGTAAACCTATGCTTGATCCGACTACTAGTCCCTTGCTGCCTTTTCCCGCGGTGTTGAGTACTTCTTGAGGAGGACCCTTTGGTTCTTGAACTCGAGTAATTGGAGGATCATTTGGATTTTGGATTTGAATAGGAGGACTTGCAGTAGGCTGTTCAACGTGTCGTGGAACTTTGTTAAAGCTCAAACTTGAATTGAAATCCCAAGACTTGACATTGTTTTTCTGAAACAATTGTCCAGTTGATGCTGAGAAGCCAAAACTAACATTCTCAGGCAAATAATCCCTCAGATCAACCGCGTAGCTGATTTTATCTCTATAATATTTCTTGTCAAATCCTGTGAAAACAACTTCAAGAGCCTTGGAACTAGCATTGTAACTAATCCAAGCATCATTTTGCTTCCCACGTTTAATGTCATTCCTCCATATTTTAATAGCAACAGATTCCATAGAATTTATATTGATACCTACATGTATGGATGGGGGATCCCAGTAATTCACAAATGTATCGAACTCGATAGCAACAAATGGCTCCTGTGGTGACTTGTTTTCTGTCTCAGCATCAACAAGACCAATGCCACTGCCAGATGAACCAACTGGAATACTCGAACCAACAGGAGCCAAGAAAAAAGCTAGTCCATCAGCAAAGTCTTTGTTTCCATTTGAATCAATAACAAATGAGAAGTGTGTAGTAAAATCTGTCAATTCCCCTGCAGCCTTGTCCCATAACTGCAGTGTTTCAATGTACGTGGCACGTCCTGTTTTACCACCTAATGCAATGTTACGCTCATCAGGCGTGACTTGTATGCCCTGGTTCGATATATAGGCATCTCCAGTGACATTGATAAAACGATTAATATCAGAAGGATTGATGTTGGTGAGGTTAAAGCTCAATGAACACAAAGAAGGGATAGCAAAATGTAGTAAAAATAGCAAAATGTTCAAAATTATGCAGAGAACCATGGCTTGGATGGTTGGTGATACTTTGATAGTTCAGACAAATTGCAGTTTATGTAAACAGAGAAACTCTTTATACACTCCATTTAGAAATGTTTGTTTTAATCAACTTGTTTGTCTTTACCTTTTGTTTTGTTTGACAATAACAGAGAATAGGCTATGGACGGCTTTGTTAAATAACTACTACTCTATAAACCAAGCCACTAGAGGACTAATTCTTTATGCAATCATTAGATGCCTGACATCTATTGGCTCGATTAATCTAGATTTATTGTGTCAGGTTAAGGTGGAAAATTAATGGTTCGACAGCTTATGTGAAAGACTTTCAAATGCAATTACACTCGTAGCTACGTAAGAATGTTCTTTCAAGTGTTTTATACATTGTCGATACACCCCATAGAAATTTTCGTTTAAACACTATGGTATTATAGGTCTTATTTCTTTTCCTTTTTTGTAACACTCGGATTGACTTAAATTTCATGTGTATATGTATAATATAAAAATAAGAATATCCCCTTTTTAATAGTTTAATAATTTCTTAAAAAGTTATAGTCCAAACATTAATTATATTAATTAAAAATTTAACTCTGGTATAAGATATTTTCACGCGTTCAGTATACATGAAAATACTTGATTTGTCTTCTTAAGAATTAAGAAAGTAATTAAAAAAAAAATTGAAACGACGAAAGTATACTAAACATAAATAGAGAAAATTGAAGCAGAAGGGCAAATCGAAACTCCTCTACTGACCTAAGCTCCTCTTAAAACATGTTCAGAGAAAAGTCTGTTCCATGTGCAACCTCATGGGCTTAGGTTGTCTAAGCCCAATAGGCTTATTACATGTTCAAAATAAGGTAATCCTTAGCAAGTGTGTAGAAATTCTCATCGCTTCTTGTCGCTTTATAAGTTCCCAAAATAATCAACAACAAACAACAATAACATACCCAGTAATATCCCACAAATGGGGTCTGGGGAGGGTAGATTGTACCCAGACCTTACCGTCATCTCATAGAAGTAGAGAGGCTGTTTCCTAAAACCCTCGGCTCAAAATCCATAAGCAGAAAGACTAGATATGCCAAAATAATCAATAACGATAAATTCAATATGAATTAATATTAAAATAAATAATTTTTTATGCATGCTAAGTCATAAATTTTAAAAGTCTTTTTATCTTTTATTGTTTGGCTCTGCATAAAATGAAAAGGACAGATTAATTGAAAGCATCGAGATACATACATAATAAAAATGTCCTATATGATCTTCTCTCCTTTTAATTGACCTATGATTTATTCTGTTTCCTTAAATGTTACAAGATGCTATTACTTTGCTTTATACGTCCTTTGTTTCTTTTTATTTAACCCTTTTAAAAAAATATTTTTAATACTTGACCATTCTAATAAATTGAGTTTTTTTTACACTGCTCTTAAGGCACATTTGATTGGAAAAGAAAATTAGTTTGAGATTAATTATTTAGATATTTAATTATTTTAAAATGTGATGATAAAAATATTGCTACAATTTCAAAAACAGTTATTCTATTATTTTATTTCAACCAACATGGATAAACTCATCCTAAAATAATTTTGAAATTAATTATTCATTATCCCTCGTACTAAATGAATTTCAAGTATCAAATAATTATATAACTTAATAGAATTCACGAGGCACTAATAGAATTTAAGAGTCAATTGGATTTTTTATCTCTTCTAAATCATTTAAGTTTTTAATTACTTTCTCCATCCCATTTTATGTGGCATCTTTTTAACTTAGCACGATGTTTAAGAAAAAAAATTTAAAATTTGTGGTTTAAAATCATTCTTAGATATTTATGTGCTTGATAATCATTTCCTTAATGATAAAAGAGGAATTTTAAAGATCTATTGTTTCCAACTAAAGTAAGGTGTCATTCTTTGTGGGACGTACCAAAAAAGAAAGTGTATCACATAAAACAAGACAACGGAAGTATGTGCCAATTTATGTGGTATTTGATAGAATTTTGAGATTCCTTTAAATTTTTTATTATGTTTTTAAATTTTTAAATTGTTTATTACCGTGAATTATCATCTTTTTATGACATTTCGAATAATATGAGTTACTTTCTATGTCCCAACTTATCTTATATTAGTAGAACTTTGAAAGTCAACAAAAATATTTATATGTCTTTCTTTGAATATTTTAAACTGTTAATTATTATAATTTATAATATTTTTTACGTAATTTTTAAATTATATGATAAATTTATAAATAAAATAAATTAATTAAAATTTTGAAACAAAAAAACTAAAAAAAATACTCCAGAAGAGTAAGCTAGCCGGACAACTGCCAACTCTAGTACAGAAAATACGTTTAGAAACAAAAAAGTCATAAAAAGATATTTCTAACTCCTAAGAATTACTTATCTCTCTTTCACTCTATTATATCCCTCTTTTTAAAATTTAATGTAATCACTTTTACTTATTTTTTTTAAAAAAAAATTAATATTATGAGGAACGTGGAAAAATAAATTAATTTTATTGTAATTTATTTAAAATGACATATATTATAATTCAAGTATTTTTAGTAATTAAAACAACTAAAAGCAAGTGAAAGAAATGGTAAGATTCTGCAATTAATTCTTAATATTTAGCATATTTTTACTCATGTTAGTGGCATATTTTTATATTAGTCTTATAACAATGAATTAGGTTATTTCAAAAAATATATTTCCGGCATTAATTCCTAAAAGCATTTAAACGTGTCTTAATGCAAATTTAACGGAATTAATTAGTTACCTTATTTATTAAAAATAGTTATTTTAAGAATATCTTTCCATCAATCTCGGATGGAGCCAAAGATTGACTATTTTTTGGCCTTGGAGTATGATGGAATAAAGCAAAATG